>CATIWF010009098.1:0-58628 GCA_949630135.1 Balakata baccata | reverse complement strand
TAACAATCAAGAAGTAGCTGGCTAAATCAATGTGATGACGTCAACATTGTTTGTACATGCATGGGATGAAGAACTGAAGAAGGCTTAGATCTGAATCTGATGAGAGTGTGAAAACAGCAAAATCAAAGCGATTGGGTTTTTTTTTTTTGAAAAAATAATAATATAATTTTTTTGTACTATTTTATAATATAAATAGTTATATTAATGGGACCTGCAGCCTCCTCATGAGGAAGTCTCTGTTAATGCCCGTGACCGACCACATCCCGTGCTTTGACCCGTTTCCGGACGAAAAACTTTTATTTTTTTCTTTGTTTCATCTTTCATTTGGATGGGTTTACCTTCACGGGTGTCCAAAATTAAATTGAAATTGAGAAGAATTGAACTAAAAATAAATCATAATATGGTTGGTTTATGGAAACTCATTGATGATTGATGCCCTTTTTGGTTTAAAAACAATTTATTTTAATATGTAAGGAAGGTAATTATAATTAGGAAGCAAGAGATTAACAAGATAATCCCATTCTTCTATTGGAGCATTATAGGCTTATAGCTCCCCCTGTCTTGTTCTGAGCAATCTGTTTGTCTCTTGCATTTCCATGGCCTACAAACTTCAAAATTACACATTCTTACTTTGTTTTTCGGCTTCCCAAGTTGGCCTTCTTTACTGTGTTTCTCATATGCAATTTGCGGCCCATAATAATTTACAAGCATTCTTCACCCATCCACTTGGACACCAGCAAATATTCTCATATGCATCATAGAATCATACAAATACAATTCCTCCTTTCCGCACTAACCCATGTAATTGCATATCAATAATTGCAAGGGTATTTTAGTAATTTCAAACGATTTGTATCAATATATACGCGCATTTGTTTCTCACTTCCCATGCATGCACCAACTATAATCCTTTACCTTATCCTCCATTTCCTCAATCTTCTTAGAGTCCAAGCCATGGACTTCCCTATCATAACAAAATTCTTGTTATTTGCTCTTGTAATAACGAGCACAAAAGCTCTTGACCCTTGTGCTTCACACTCGGATCTTTCAATTATACCCATCTATAGCAAATGCTCACCCTTTATCCCACCAAAGCAGGAATCTTTGGTCAATACAGTCATTGACATGGCCTCAAAAGATCCACAGAGGCTCAAGTATCTATCAAGTCTAGCAGCCCAAAAGACCACTGCTGTCCCAATTGCCCCAGGGCAGCAGATCCTCAACGTTGGCAATTATTTGGTTCGGGTCAAATTGGGTACTCCGGGTCAAATCATGTTAATGGTTTTGGATACTAGCAATGATGCTGCTTGGGTTCCTTGCTCCGGCTGCAATGGCTGCTCCAGCACTACTTTCAGTACCAATGCTTCTTCCACTTATGGGTCATTGGATTGCTCCATGGCACAGTGTACTCAAGCCCGTGGATTCTCGTGTCCAGCCACCGGTACCTCCTCCTGCCTTGTCAACCAATCCTACGGCGGAGATTCCTCCTTCTCTGCATCCCTTGTGCAAGATTCTTTCAGATTAGCCAATGATGTCATTCCCAATTTTGCTTTTGGATGTATTAACTCTATCTCTGGTGGCTCAATACCTCCCCAAGGATTATTGGGCTTGGGCCGTGGACCCTTATCGTTACTTTCTCAAACCGGATCGCTCTACTCGGGTGTGTTCTCATATTGCTTACCGAGTTTCAAATCCTATTACTTTTCGGGCTCGCTCAAACTAGGACCTGTGGGTCAACCCAAGTCTATAAGAACCACTCCGCTTCTACGAAACCCGCACCGTCCATCGTTATACTACGTTAACCTCACCGGAGTAAGTGTGGGCCGGGTTAAGGTACCCATTGTTTCGGAGCTGCTAACCTTCGACCCGAACACTGGAGCCGGGACCATAATAGACTCGGGAACAGTCATAACCCGATTCATCGAGCCCATATACAACGCAATCCGGGATGAGTTCAGAAAACAGGTAGCCGGCCCGTTTTCATCTCTTGGGGCATTTGATACATGCTTTTCGGCGACGAAGGAAGCGGTGGCCCCTGCAATAACATTGCATTTCACAGGTCTCAATCTGGTGTTGCCTATGGAGAATAGCTTGATACACAGCAGCGCTGGATCTCTTGCCTGTTTAGCTATGGCTGCCGCACCTAATAATGTGAATTCTGTGTTGAATGTGATTGCCAATTTGCAGCAGCAGAACCTCAGGATTTTGTTTGATGTGCCTAATTCTCGACTGGGAATTGCTCGTGAGCTATGCAACTAGTTTTCCTCTTTCTTTTTCACAAAAAGAAAAGATCTTTATGTTTGTTGAATTATGTTTTGTCTGTAAAGGTATGAACTCAGTAAACAGGGTAAACAGAGAAAAAAAAAAGTTCTGCTGTTCGTGGAGATTATGCTGAGTTTTGCTTATGAAAACATGAACCTCTATCAAAAATCATTACCAAAATCAAGTTGTTATAAGGATTTGGTAGACTTTACAATATTGCTTGAACTATATTCGGAAACTTTACAACATTAATTAAGATCAACAAAACACCCATTTTTTTAATTTTTTTTTTTATGACGAACAGAAGATACTAAATTCCCTCTTTCAAGGTTGCTGTCATCTCTTCAAGCTCCAAAATGATTACTTAGTTCTTAACATTCCATAATTAAGTTCATAAAAACCAAACACATACAGAATGACATGAATAAAACGTATTAGATGCTGATAATAACGTAATTAAAGGAGAATCCTTTGTGTTAATCTCTTTCGTTTTCATCCCCACCATTGATGCACTGCAACACCTTCATCCCTTAATCTTCCATATAAAGCCAAGCATTCCCAATAAACCCTTCTGCTTCCCTTCCCCTTTCCTCCATGTCCTCCTGGTTTGCATTCCATGAAAAGTTCATCCACCAATCTTATTGCCTTATTTTCCATCATCTCCTCCACCACTTCTGCTTCTGCCTTCATCACCACATATTCTTCCTCTTTCACATTCTTCCTTAGCCAACTGCAGATTCCAATCTCTTCTACCTGTGGAACCTCCTTCCTTGATGATTCCCCTGTCACTGTCTCAATCTTGTACATCTCAAAATCAAGATTTCTTGTCGGATAATTCTTTGCAAACCATCCAATGCCACTTCCTCCTTCTTTCTCTGGCAACCCAACGTCTATAAATATACGACGGGGATAGCTATCCAATGAATCACCCATCAAGTCTGGTAGGAATCTTGTTTTCTTTAAGTACCGGCTTGACCTGCGGGAAGCAGCTCGAGGGGGTTCCAGGAGTACATCTTCAAGTTTATTCAGTGCTGCCTTTCTTGCCTCAGTCCTATGGTTGAGGAGCTTCCTTTGCCCGCTAATATTAGCAGTAGCATATCCTGCTTTCTTCAGGGCTACAAAAGGTGATTGAAATCTCCTGAAGTAGACTACCTTGTAATTGGATGGCTTATTGAATAAAAAGGAAGTGTTGTCACCGAGTTTTAGAACCACAACGCCCCCAGCTTTGAGGGTCCGATCAATGAATTCTCGGGCAGCATGGAAACTGTAGGTGATGACAAGGTCCAAAGATCCATCAGGAATTGTCCTTTGTTGATCCAAATCAGAAATGGAGATAAAACCCATATCATATTTCTGATTTATGATCCTATCATAAATGGTATTATCATTGCCATTACCATGTGTCATAAACACAGCTCTACCACCGGCTTGAAGAAGGCCCTCCTTTGTGATCAAGTCGCAGAAAAGTAAAGGCAAGATGCCAAGATCATAACTGGAACCAGGAATTGCACGTTCATTCTCAGTGATGGCTGGTGCAGTCACAGAGAATGGAGAAGAAACACCTAATATGTTTCCAAACATGAACAGAGAAGCAAAAATCAATCCCAAAACCACAAAACGAGCAACCAGCTTCAAAACGCTCGAATGAGGCAGGTTGATAACAAAGCACGTATCACCCTGGGAACTGAAAGAACTGTAGGCATTAGAATAGTGCAAGGGCAAAGCCTTCAACTTCCTTGGGCTTTTGGATTGTAAACCTCGTATAATTTGCAGTGCCATGCTTATCACACAATCTTCTTGTTCTTGGCAAATGGACTGTTATGTTTATTGAAATAAGCCTAAATAAAAAGAAAAGGCAGACGATACGGAAAGAGTGAAATTGTAAAGAAAATTGAGAATAGCAAATGAGAGACAAGAAGGGAAGAATGGGGAACAACAACAACTAAAAGTATAACTTAGCGAGCAAAAAATCTGGCAAAGAAAATTGAGAATAGCAAATGAGAGACGAGAGGAAGAATGGGAAATAACAACAACTAAAAATATAACTTAGCGAGCACAAAATCTAGCAGCGGTGTGATTTCCACCCACGAGGGCCACACGGGTACTTCTTATTCTAGACCAGAGTAACATTAACTGCCTTAACCTCTGCACCTCCATTTCTTGATTTTCAGTCCCCAGATAGATGATTCTCTTTATATCACTTACACGGGGTTGATTTTAGCGAAACATTGTAAAGGAAACAATGCTTCAACAAGGATCAAGATGATGTAGGGAGAGAGGCCTATATGATTTTTCTATGTCCTTTCTTGCATGATCTTTTTATCTTAGATATAAGAATGTAAGAGAAATACAGGGGAAAGGGGGAAAATTTAAAAAAAAAAAAACAAGGTTGTCTTTGGTAAGAATTGTTAGTTCTGCGAGAAATGTGTTTAGCCATTGGTAGACAATCTCTTTCTGTTTCCCATTTTTCTATTACTGGAGAGGAAGCCTCTATTGAGTGTTTGTTATAACTTTGGAGGAGTTTTTGGGTGTCAATTCTTTTAAAAGATTTTGGTTGATATATTCTTGCTTCTTCTTTTTTTTTCCTTTTTTCTTTCAATTAATTTATTATATTTGTATGATTATTTTTTAATGTAAAAGCGGATTATTTATATACTATAATCATTTTCATGAAATTAGAAAAACAAATGCCTATAGCAAATTGTTTGAATGAATAAAACACTTTATTTGTAGAAAATTAAAAGAATGTTACCTGATTGATTGGCCAAATGATAAAGGTGAGGCCACTTAGTTAGAGAGCACCAGCATCCATGTCAAAAGAAAGCAATGTAGGATTTGTGTTGAGCCTAAGAGTGGGCGTTTGTGAATTTAGGTCTTCGACCTCCTCACAAGTACTACTACAGTGGAATGTAGTAGATTTTTGAGATCTGGCTTCTACATTTGTGATTGCTTAGCAAGGTGTTTCGGCTTCCATTGTATAAATAATAATGATAATAATAAAATATAAAGAAGGTTAAAATTGCACTCTAGCAATACTTCATAAAATATATAAACACCTGAAGAAGCTACATTGTTTTATGGTTGTCATCTCCCGTAACTAGATCAATACTATTTTTGGCTTTGGATAATGTTTCTTATAATTTGCCAATTGCTCAACTTATACAGACTGTTTCAAGTTTACAAAACCAAAATGCTTGTTAGAATCCTCTTTTAAGTTAATGTTGATGATTTAGCATGTACATGCAACTTGCATTGTTGACTTGAAAATGAAAATCAAACATTCATTCAAATTGCATTTGAAACAAATGAATACATTATATCATTGACAGCAGAACATTATATATATTGTTGAAAACAAAGAGAATTTAAGTTCTATTTTTCTTATTTATCACAAAGAATTACATCTGTTTATATAGAATTTCTAACTCTAAAATCAAGAATCCAAAAAGGAAAAATATCAAAGATACAAAAGGAAATATATTAAATATGTAAAAAGAAATATTCTAAAGAATAATTTCCTGATTTTTAGCAATCATATTAGATAAATTTTCTACACTTCCCTTAAATTGGTGCATAAATGTCAAATATGTCTAACTTGCTTATCTGATGTTCAAAGTTCGGTCTTGCAAACCTCTTGGTCAAGATGTCGACTATTTGCTAAGTAGAAGGAACAAATGGCAAGCAAACAGTTCCACTTTCAAGTTTTTTCTTTATAAAGTGTCTATCAATCTTAATGTGTTTCGTCCTATCGTGTTGGACTAGATTGTGGACAATACTTATTACAACTTTATTGTCGCAGTATAACTTTAAAGGAAGTTCTACTTTCTCCTTAAGTTATTTGAGAATCATGTATATCCATAATATCTCACATATCCCTTGAGCCATGGCTCTAAATTTAGCCTCTGTACTGCTTCGAGCAGCAACACTTTGTTTTTTGTTTTGCTAAGTAATTAAGTTCCCCCATACAAAGGTACAATATCCTGAAGTAGACCTTCTATCAGTCATTGACCCTACTCAATCTGCATCAATAAATACTTCAACACTCCTATAATTAGTTTTTTTTAAAGAATAGACCTTTTCTAGGAGTGAATTTCAAATATGGAGGAACTTAGTTATCATAAGGTGCATGCATCATAACTTAGTTATCATCCGGTAGACTGCCTCAAGATGTTTCTCATAAGGTGCATGCATGAATTGACTAACACTAACTGCAAAAGCAATATTCAGTCAGGTATGAGATAAATAAATCAACTTGCTAACCAATATCTGGTATCTCTTATATCAACATGAATATTTCCCTTTTCCCATAGTTTCATATTAGGATCCATAGGAGTCTCGGCTGGTCTGCAACCACTTATTCCAATCTCCCTCAGAAGGTCAAGAATATATTTGCGTTGAGATACAATAATTCCTTTCTTTGAACGAGCAATTTCCATCCTAAAAAAATATCGTAGAGCTTCCAAATCCTTGATCTCAAATTCTAGTGCAAGGTTTTTCATCAATATCTCCATTTCAGCTACATCATCACCCGTGAGAATAATATTATCAACATAAACTATTAATATAACAATCTTTCCTTCTGAAGAGAACTTGAAAAAAATGTATGATCAACTTGTCTTCGAGAATATCCTTGTTTTCTGATAGATTGTGTGAATTTTTTAAACCAAGCTCTTGGAGATTGTTTCAAGCCATATAAGTACTTCTTTAGCTTGCACACTTTTGAGCTAAATTTCGTTTCAAAGCCTGGTGGACTGTTCATGTAGACCTCTTCCTCTAAATCTCTATTAAGAAAAACATTCTTCACATCTAATTGCTGCAACGACCAATCTAGGTTAGCGACAATAGATAAAAGTACTCTTAATGTATTCAATTTTGCAACTGGGGCAAAAGTCTCAGAATAATTTATGCCATATGTTTAGGTGAATCCCTTAGCCACCAATCAGGTCTGAATCTCTCCACTGAACCATCATAATTATACTTCACAATGAAGCCCATTTACAACCTATAGTGGTCTTCCCTATAGGCAATGTCTCAACACTTCAAGTACTGTTATTTTCAAGAGCTCTCATCTCTTCAACGATAGCTTCCTTCCACTTTGGAATTTTTAGAGCCTCCTGTACACTGTTAGAAATTTCTACACTAGATAATTGAGATGTAAAAGCAACAAGAGATGGAAACAATTTTGAGTATGATACAAATTTGGATAATGCATATTTAGTACAAGATCTAACCCCTTTTTGAAGAGCTATAACAATATCATTGTAATACCTCTTATCCTTTCGTATACATCATTGTATACCAGACTGATAAATAGTATTATGATTTACAAAACCAAATACCAAAACATTTGTAAATAATATAAAATATTATAACATTTTTTTTAAGTAGAATAAAATATAAAACAAGAATATATGCAATAAAATTCTAAACTTGCTCTTTGTCTATATTCTCTTGTATATGAGTATTTAATTTTTTTTACTACACTAATGCCATAATAATAAAATACAAAAGAAAAGACCAACCCGCTCGGAATGGCTAGCACTACTGCTTGGCTCCATATTGTGGGGTCCATTATCAGCAACTTTATATTTACAATGTTTATCGCTTTATCTTCACTTTAAACCTGCGCGAGAGAAAAACAAACTCATGCGCTGAGCTATACAACTCAGTGGTACAGTAATTTATAATAGCAGTCATTTATAGAAAATATCAAATATAAAATATTTCATCAATATCATAAACTCATAAAAATCTCTTGTTATGCCCACATATTAAATAATCATAGATTAATCACAGGAAAACGAGGTGTATATATCATTTCATAATCCTAGGAAACCCATCGATTAGAGAAATAATGTGAATAAATTATATCACACAGTCCCAGAAAATCCACCGGACCGCATATATATATCATACGACCACAGAAAATCCACCGGGTCATAGAGTATAATACATGGCCACAGGAAACCCACCAACCAATAGCCCTATTGACATGTCAATAACTCCCTAAATTGTTGTTTATGCTAATATATGGGCTAAAATATCAAATTCTTGTCAAATATGTATTTTCATAATATTTCAAAATATTTTATCATATAAATTCATTTAAATCAAAATTTCATTAAAATAATATTTTAAACATTTAATGGCTAAAATTATAAATTGCTGTACAGACCTCAACTTTCACATGCCGATGTCTGTCGGCTCTTTTTCTCGATCTGCCTTTTGCACCGGTCTTGTAATTGTGCCTGAACAACAACAATTTCTGATTAACTACAAAGTCATTTTTAACATATTTTTTGTTGAAAATAAAACTCTCAATTACTTTCCGCTCTCTCATATATCAAAATCTCATATCGATATTATATTTTTTCATTACACGTGTTTGACGCATAATTCGAAATTACGATCACCCAACATGCTTTCCGGCGTGACAAAAAATTTTCCAATATTTTTTCTTAATCTTTGTAAACATTTCATTTTCCTTATTTTTCATCCTCCAAACTATTTTTCTTCTTTTACTTTCATTTTTCCTTTTTCTCCAAAAATCTATTTTTCTACTAAAAAATTCCTATTAATTCAATAAATGCTTTAAAAATTCCAAATAAATTCCTATGATATCTTTAGTCTTGTATTTTCCATCACCAATTTCACCAAAATAATATTCAATAATTTCCAATAAATTTTTCAATAATTAGGCTAAAAATCCAAAAATTCGCCAAAAATATTTTCTTTATTTCAAAAATTATCTTCCACTTCCAAATACTCCATTTTACTCAATTTTCATCATTTTATGGCACAAATCCTTCAAAATAAATTTTCAAAAATTCGGCTATAATTATGAAAAATTTCTAAAAATTCCACAAAAATTCCTAAAAATTATTTTCATCAATTTTTCACCATATCCATCTTCCTCAAGTCTCATTCTACTCGTTGTCCATTTTTATTAAATTTGTCCATAATTTTCCTACAAAACCTTAATTCCTCATTTTTACAAATTCAACATCAAACACACCACCAAACTAAAATTTATTCACAACAATCATTCAAACCAACTTAAATAAATGAAAATTTGAAAGAAAAATGAAAAAAAAAAATCTCACCTCAATTTTTCTTGGAATTTTTTACCAATATTTGATTTTCCTCCAAAAATATTTTTTTCACTACTACTTAATTTCTTATACCTCATTAGTCTTGGATTATGGTAATTTGTAAGAGAAAATTGAAAGAAACTAAAGGAAATGGTATGTTGGTAGTGCAAAGGAAGAAGGAGAAGAAGATGATGGGGTTTTTACTTTTTTTTATGATGAATTGTTGATTTTTTTGGCATTTTTTGACTTTATATAGTTGATTAGAGAATAATTAATTCTAATTGAGTTTAATTCTTGCTCCTATTGGCCAATTAAAATTAACTAAAAAATATTTTTGATTTTATCCAAATTAATCTAAAACAAACTTTGACTTTTGACTTTTTCCACCAACTTTTCAATTTAGTACTTAGCAAATTTATTATCTTAAATTTTTTTTTTATCTCAAATGACCTTATCTCCTCAAATTGAACATACCAATATTCTCAGAAAAATTTTCTCTTCGGAATGGTCTTTCCGATTTTGCAAAACAACCATTAGTGCGAAAATTTCGTTTTTGCGGTTGAGTCATTTTTCTAAATCATGCCCTTAAAAATTCATCTGAAATCCGATTTCTAAATTATCAGTTTTAAAAATCTTAGAATTCAATTGTGATCACCTTAGCATCATTGCGATAGTAAACGTATATCTCTAACTCTCAATCGGAATATCAAATTGTAAATCTACACCGGGAACATTATTTATGCAAATCGGAGCCCTTAACCTCCAAATATCTCTATATAACTTCACCTATGGCCTTAAAATATTATTCTCCCCATTATGGTATGCTTAACTCAAATTCTTACCGCTGGATGAAAATCTTATATTCCAAACCCAGTCTGTTGCCTTAATTTTCATGTATGACACAAAATTGCAATATTTCATCAAATCAACTCAATATTCATATTAAGCGTCATATTATCATATTAAATTAGATTTTTTACGCTCATATATCTGTATTTAGACTCTGGTCGGTACGCCTCTGTACTGCGGTACAAACGACAGCAATACACGTATACGGTCAGGGTTTATATTGCGGACGTGACAATCATATTCATAAGTCTTAGGGTTATAATGAAAATTACCTTTACTAGATTCAGACTGTTAGTTTGTCCTCAGTTCAGAATCATGATCGTGCTGTAGAGCCAATTCCTCTTTCCTTTGCTTATGATTCTTCTTCAAATAAACAATATTTTTCCATATTTGGTCACCTTCTGTGAATATATTCCTTATTGATTTAATGAAATTATCATGTTGTGGCAATATCTCAAGTTGTTTCTTATTTCCAATTTCCAAATATTGGTGTTCAGATATTTGGTTTTCAAATGTAGGCTTGGATTTAATAGAAACAACACTCATAATAAGAGGAGTTTCAACAATTAAATCTTGGTCATTTGTCGTAGATGCATTAGACTCAAACTCCTGTGAAATAAATATATTATCTGAAAAAATATCACAAGATTTATCAAATGAATCTTCCTTAAAATTCTTCCACAGAAGATGAATATCTTGAAAAACGGTTGTTTTTCCAAAAAAGTCACATCCATTATAACAAAAAAAAATTTCGCAATTGGATCAAAACATTTATAGCCTTTTCGAGTAAGGGAATATTCAATAAAAATACATTTTATAGCTCTAGGTTCAAGTTTTCCAAGTTTTCCAAGTTTTCTATATTCATGAACAAAAGTTGTACAACCAAATATTTTCAAAAATGGATCAGCAAAAAGTCTAGCATTTGTAAATATTTTTGTGAAAACCTGAAAAGGAACTTGATAATTTAGAATTTTGGAAGACATTCTATTTATTAAGTATGCAAAAGTTAAAACAACATCTCCCCATAAATACTAGGATAATTTAGTAGTAAACAGCAATGCACGAGCTATTTCTAGGGATATTTCTTAGTTTGGTGTGCTTTTCCAAACTAATTCCCTTTTTAGTGTTATTTTTAAAAAAATTATATTTTTTGTGTAGTAAAAGGACTATGCGTTGGTTTAAGTGGCGCACTGATCCGGTGCTCGCCACGTGGCAAAAGCACAAAGTGGCGCACCAAGTTGTACCTTCGCCATGTGGCATTATGTGACTTAATTGATTTTCTTTCCATCACAAAAAATTTTTTTATATATTTTCATCACTAAACAAGAAAAATATTCTTGTAATATTTTTTCATTTATTTGTGAAAAATTATAGTATCAAATGTAAATAAATATTATTTGTATTAATTAATATTTTAATTATCTCAAATTTTTAATTCAATTTTTAAATTTTATTTATTTGTTAAATAGTACTTAACAATTTTTCAATACATAATAAGTAACTAATTAATAATTTAATTATATTATAATGAACTTTTTATATAATTGCTCTTAACTATAAACAAATGTCAAATTATTATTTATCTATAATTTTTTTCCATAAAATTAATTATTATTATCTATAAAAAATTAATTATTATTAATTTTTAGACAATAATAGTATACTTAGGCTACAATATAAAAATTGCCAAACAGATGCATGCATGAAAAAAAAACATAGTGAATAGTTAATGAAAATTATAGTTTAGTGTGTTACAAATTTTATTTATTTGTTAAATAGTAGTTAAGTACATAATTAGTAACTAATTAACAATTTAATTATATTATAATAAACTTTTTATATACTAACTCTTAACTATAACATTTTTCTACAAAATTAATTATTATTATCAATAAAAAAATAATAATTAATTTTTAAACGCTACAATCTAAAAATAAAAATCAGCATGAATAGAAAACAAAATGATAATCAGTTGAAAAAAAAATCAGTGTGCCACGTTTTAGTGTGCACTAAAACCAGTTAGCCATAAACTCGGAAATATTTTTTAAACTACACCAAATTGAAAATTCTTTTAAAAACCACACCAAACATATAAATAGTTTTCCAAACTACACCAAACTAAGAATTATCCCCTACTTCTAAAATATGTTTATTTTTTTTCGTTCCGCAACGTCATTCTGTTGATGTGTATCAATGTATGAACTTTGATGTATTATTTCTTTTTCAAGAAAAAAGTTTCCTAAGATCATATTAAAATATTTTTTTTCCATTATCATTTATGAAAATTTGTATATTGGTTTGAAACTGAGTTTGCACCATAGTATAAAAATTTTTGAAATCCTATTCCACCTCTAATTTTTCTTTTAACAAATATACCCAACAAAATCTAGTATGATCATTTGTAAATGTGATGAACCATCTTTTGTTATAAGGAGTTCTCATCTTATTAGGATACTAAACATTGCTGTGAATAATAGTGAATGGTTTTGATTGTTTATATGGTTATAAAGGAAAAGAAACACAATGATATTTTACAAATTCATTTATTTCACAATAAAACAAAGATAGATCTCTATAGCCAAATAACTTAGGAAACAAATGTTTTAAATATTTAAAACTTGGATGACCTAATTTAAAATGATATAACATAATATTATTATTGGAAACAAAAATAGATTCAAAGTATATACTTATTTATTGGGATTGTTGTCCTAATTCAGAACCATTATCAAAAATAGAGTCTTCCACTCTATTTAGTATTGCCAATCATTATTCTCGAGGTCAAATCTTGAAACATACTGAGTTAGAAAAAAATTTAGCTTGACAATTTTGATCACGTACTAACTTACTAACAGATAATAGATTATAAGAAAATTTGGGAGCATAAAAAATATCGTGAAGAGTAAGTGAATGAGACACTACTATTGAACATTTTTCTGCAATGGCCGAAAGAGAGTCATATGCAATCTTAATTTTTTGATTACCTGCACAAATTAATTTTTTGATTACCTACACAAAGACTATATGAAAAAAAAAAGATTTGACGATCTTGTCATATTATCAATTGCACCTAAATCAATGATCTAGGCATGATTATGATTGACACTAATAAAAGCAACTTGCAAGTAGTTACCTTTTTGAGCTAAAGAACAAAAAGTTTTTTGAGACTCGATGAGCTTGTACAATTGATCTATTTGTTCATTTGTAAAAGAAAATGAACTTGAAAAAGACTGCTGCTCTTGATCCAAGACACTAGCCTGAAGTGTACGTCCCCCTCCATGAGACTTCAAATTTTTTTGGCTTGCCATGAATAATAGAAAATAGTAAAAACAGTACAGTATAAGTAGCATATATGTCAATATAGCCAATAACAGTAACTAAAACATCCAGCTGAGTTCGGAATAGTAAAAAAGGTAATTTACACGGAACACTTGCTTTTGAAAGATTTTTTCAATTTTACTGACAAAACTTGTGTGTTTTCATTCCAATTTTCTGTATTTTTATTTTTACTGTTTTTTTTAAATATTATATTTCACTATATATTTAAAACATTTTTCATTTAATTAAAACATAAAATAGTCATTTTTCATATTTTAAACATGAATTAATAATTTTATTAACTTGCATGGCTACCATTTATTTTTATGCATGTATTTATGTGAGATGTTGCAGTCATAGGCTTCAACTCAAGTTGCCAACCTTATGGGTTGAAAACATTACTAGGAGGCCCATGTGTTTGTAGGCCATTGTTAGAGTTGTTATATTCTACAACTAAGTAGAATGTTGTGCTCTAAAAGCTCATTCAAGTGTGCTATATTCATTATTTAATAACTGTAAATATATTATTTAATAATTATAGATACATTAGTTTATAATTGCAGATTCATTATTTATTTTCATGAATTAATTTTATCTTTTTTTGTATATTTGATTATTTATTTACCACGTTCATATTTATTATTTAATACTGTTAATACATTATTTTATAATTGTATATTCATTCTTTATTTCATGTTTATTTGTGTGTTTGATTAATTGTTTACTAAGTTCAGTTTTATTATTTAATAATCGTAGATACATTATCTTATAACTGTAGATTCATTATTTATTTTTATGAATTTCTTTCATTTTTTTGTCTATATGCAATTATTTGCTCATTAGGTTTAGATTCATTATTTAATGACTGTACATATATTATTTTATAACTGTAATATGTTATAACTATATATACATTATTTTATAATTGTATATGTTTTCATGAATTTTTTTCACCTTTTTCATTTATGTTTGATTATTACTGTATATGATTATTACTTGAATTCTCATAAATCGCATTTTCAAATGAAATATATTTATTCATTTGCAATCGAACAAAAAATTACAAAAAAAAAATAAATCGAACAACAAAAACAAAATAAATAAGAAAATCTTGACAAAAAATGGAAAGATAAGCTAGCAAAGAGTAACAAACAAAATAAGTTAAAAAGAAAAACCAACAGAAAAAATTGCCGAAAACAAAGAGTTAGAAGAAACAGCCACTAAATTTAGAAAAACTATCATTATTAAAATAATGTAATTACAATTATTAAATAATGTATAAAAAAATAGCACTAATAAATTCATTTAGAGCACCTAGTACTGTTCCACAATATAATTTACCGTCGTTGTTCATGAGAAGTTGAAAAATGGGTCACAACAAGAAAAGCACAAAGTGATACAGGTTAGACTCCTTCGTCCTGGTGACCTATTCTTTGTATCAAGAACAACACTATTATAGATATGTTGGGCTTAGACAGCAATTTAGAACAAACTCCTATAAGAGCCGATTAGTGTTGTTCAACTCTTTGGCATCTGTCTTGTCTACATCTTAACAGGTCAACTAAAACTGGCTCCCATTTTAAATAAAAAGTCGAACCTGCTGGACTGACTTAATTATTAATGAGGGAAAGCATATAAATCAAAAAAGAATAACAAAAATGTAAGACTATGACTATTTCTACCCTCTCAAATTGATTCCCATTACAGACAACTTCCTCAATACAGCCTTCCCCATATCAAGACTTGAAATGTTGTTTAACCACCTAAATTTAAATTTGATTCTCATATCATATATAATATTAGTAAAAAAAGTTTTTTTTTTTAAATGATTAAATATTTACCATATTACTGTATAGATAATTTAATAAAAGGTTAAGAAGAGATTATAGAGATTTTCCATGTGGACAAAAATAGAGAAGCTGATAGAAAATGTTATATATGTAGAAGACAAAGTGGAGAATTATTTATACGAACCGGACTCCACACCACCATTTGCCACGAAAAGACTTATGCAATGCTTGTGGACCTCATTGCTCATTGTGTATGAGCCGATGAATTAAATATCTGAGGAAAAAATAAAAATTCAAAAGAAAATTCCGGCAAGATTTTTTTTTTAAAAAAAAATATCAAAGTGATACCATAAATATAATTACAATCTCTTAAAAAAGTCCTAAAAACTTTTTTTTTTGGGGGGGTAAAAATGATGCTCTATAATTCATTCCACTAAAAAAAACTTTAACACCTCTAAATTAGATATGAATTTTCAGGGTCATAAATCAGAACGGGGAATAATGAGGTTGATACATTTATTTATTTTAATTTCGTTTTTTTTTTATAACGATCCTTTTTTCCATGATTGAATGGTCAAAGTAAACAACATAAAACACAAGTTTCGATTTCATATATGTAAAATTTTCCTTGTTAATTTGTGAATAGAGAGGAATTTATTCTTTGAGATGATAAAAAATGAAAATAAAAAAATTGAATATGCTCCAATATAGTGGGGTACGAAAAGACGGAACTGGGGGAGGAAAGAACTAAAATAAGAAGTCAAAGTAATCCTTAAGACTTAAAAGAGAAGAAAATTAGTCATTGTATATCTGTTACAGGTTAATTAGAAAAATTCTGAATAGGAACCACTTTAAAATTTTTAAAAGAATAATTTCACGGTCTTAAAGTCCTTTGGAATAGGAAGAATTAGTTTTAGGATGGAAAAATAATTTTATATTTTTACTCTTTTTAAATTTTAAAAATTACAAATAAATATTTTTTTTAAAAATCAGTTTATAAAAAACAAATGGATTAAATAAAAAATTTAAAAACTGCTCTCAAAAAACACCGAACGGCAATTCTAATCAGTGTTTGAAAATTCGTCCTAGGGCTAGACTGTTTAGGGCATCCAACGACACCCAATATGGATCCCACCTCACGCGTATCAGCGTGCGAAAACCTTCGTTCCTCTTTCCTTCTCCTCTCTACTCCCCCCTATATATTCTCTTCAATTCTTCTTCTTTTTCAATCATCAATTTAAATATTTGCTTTTTAAATTTCCTGTTTTCATTAGCATATGTCTCAAAGACCTAGCGTCCCTCACTCGTCTTCTATTGCCTTTAGCCTTCACTCCCATCTTCTAGTCTCTAGTGATTTGAGTCCTAACTGGGTTTGATCTTTAAGTTTTGAGTTTTGCATTGGGTATTCTTTTCATTCTTTTTTAACCCAAAAGTCGAAGACAAGAAGCGAGTACTAACCTTGAACATGGGTGTTAAGGGATTTGTTGAAGGTGGAATTGCTTCTATTGTTGCTGGCTGCTCCACTCATCCTTTGGATCTAATCAAGGTCCGGATGCAGCTCCAAGGCGAGAACTTGCCCAATCCTCAGCAGCAGCAAATTCACAGTCTCCGGCCTGCTTTTGCCTATAATTCCTCCGCTTCTGCTTCTGTTCTTCCCCCTAACTCCATTCATGTTCCTCCCCGTCCTCAGCCGCCCCGTGTTGGCCCTATCTCAGTTGGGATGCGCATTGTCCAGACAGAAGGCGTTGCTGCATTGTTCTCCGGCGTCTCCGCCACTGTTCTACGTCAGACTCTTTACTCCACCACCCGCATGGGCCTCTACGATGTCCTCAAGCAGAAATGGACTAATCCAGACACCGGAAACATGCCTCTGGTGAGGAAAATCACTGCAGGACTGATAGCCGGAGGAATCGGTGCTGCCGTTGGTAATCCCGCCGATGTGGCTATGGTGAGGATGCAAGCGGACGGCCGGCTTCCTATAGCTCAGCGGCGCAACTACAATGGCGTGATCGATGCCATCACCAGAATGTCGAGGCAGGAAGGAATCGCCAGCCTGTGGCGCGGCTCTTCCTTGACGGTGAACCGTGCAATGATTGTAACCGCGTCGCAGCTCGCATCATACGACCAGATCAAGGAGGTGATTCTGGAGAAGGGCGTGATGAGAGATGGCCTGGGGACACACGTGACGGCGAGCTTCGCCGCGGGGTTTGTGGCTGCGGTAGCATCGAATCCGGTGGATGTGATAAAGACTAGGGTTATGAACATGAAGGTGGAAGCAGGAAAGGCACCGCCGTACAGTGGGGCGATGGACTGTGCAATGAAAACGGTGAGAGCTGAAGGAGTTAAGGCGCTTTACAAAGGGTTCATACCAACCATTTCAAGGCAGGGCCCTTTCACTGTGGTTCTGTTTGTGACACTGGAGCAAGTTAGGAAATTGCTCAAGGAATTTTAATTCATGCAATTCCAATTATTGATGACGACGAGAAATTAGGAGTAGTATTTACTACTGTTATTAAGTTTTCATTTGAGCTTATTAAGAAGTTTTTAATTAAAAAATTATTATTATTATTGATAACTTTTTTGTTTTTTCTCAATGATAAAAATGAGGGGAATTGTTCTTAATTCTCTAGAAAAAAAAAAAAAATAGGAATTGTTCTTTGGCGTCTCTTTCAAATTTCCCAATTTATTAGTACAATAATTGAACCCGGGTAAGCTTTGCTTCGATGCAAATTCAAAACGCGGCTATAAGACGAGTTAGGTGGTGGGTTGTGAATTATGAACTTGTGGCAGGCACGTGGTTCTACACACTGCACATAAAAAATATTGGTAAGAAGATTGCTACTTATATCAAAAGTCTCGAGTTTGAGACTCACGACGACTAAAAAGAAAAATATTGGTAAGAAAATAAACTTTATCGAAATGGAGAAATTTGACGCATTTTGGAAACTCGATATAAATTCTACTCTTTTTAAAACTATCAAAGCATAATACACGATTTTTGAGTTGCAAAATAAGACTGGCGCAACCCATTTTCATGTTGAATGTCGTTTGAGAAATATGCAGGGTTATTAATTATTATATTCTAATAAATCAATATAAATAAAATAATTAAATACATTTACTGTTTAAATATCTGAATCTATTTGTCTACATATAATGTAATGAACTGAATTTATCTAAAATTTTCTCCATACAACCGTAACTCATATTGCCATATCAAAGTAGTTAAGCTAAGCTGACGCGCATAGGTCACAAAAGCATTTAAGGTGGAAGACCAAGCTAACGAATTAGTTTATTAATGTTGCTAAAATTCTCAATAATTCAAAAATCAAACTCATGTTATGAAATTGATGCGTACGATACAATAGATGTTAAATTAGACCCTCAAGGCTCAAGATAAATAAGTCCAAGATTAGGTGGAGGCTTGACTTCAGGTACGAACCAGCAAAAATCGGCATTACCTGGAAACAATTCAACTAATACAACTCGACCCCACATCAAAATGCCTGAGCTTGTGGGGGTAGCAAGGCTTTGCAAATCTTGTCTCGGGCATCAAGTAAACTAGAAGCATTGCTATCCTACAAGCTCCTCCATTTACCAAGTGCTACGATACCGATCCATCTCAAATAAATTACAGAGAGAGAGAGAGAGAGAGCAAAAACAGTGCAAGCATGTGCATAAATAATCATCTGGAGTTGGTTCTTGGAGGCACCTAAGGTTGGCTTCCTAGACTGTGTTGACCATCTGAGTTCTGGAAAGTATTAGAGCTTTCTGGTCCTCTACCTCTTTCTGGAACTTCTGCCACTCGTGATGCTTGACGAGCATCTGATCCTCCTCTAGATTTATTAGGACTTGCAGTAGTTGAACCTGGACCTCTGTTTTCAAGTTGGCTGCGTCGCTCCTTTAGAAAATTGAGTCGGGTTGTCAACTTTGATAATGCAGAAGTAGTGGAATTCACTCCCTGTAGTGCACACAGTTGAGACAAGTAGCATTGATTCTCTATAGGTATATATTTTCCACGAAAGTAAAATCGTAAAACTGTTTTGGACCGACTTAATTAGGAAAGCAACTGCTTGTCTGTACCCAAATCGTCAGAAACTTTCCACAAAGGCATCATATTTCTCTAACAGGATTAAAAAGTTTACAGGCTTACCTCACTCCTTGAGCTGGACTTCTTACGTGCTGAATCTGGCTGCTGGTTTTGACCTGGAGGTTTGTTTGTTGAATTTGTTGATTCACCAGCAGAATTTTCCTGATATTCCAAAATCCCGGTGTTAATCTTATATACATCATCAGAGTAATTAACTCAGAGCTGCCAGTTACAATGTACTTTTCGTAAATCCACCACAGGCTTATCTTTAACAGTCATAACAATGTCAGGATCAACTTAATTAGAATTCATTAACAGCTGTAGGCAAGGATCAACGTTTTATGTTTTAGAAAATAAAACCACAGAAACAGTTCAAGGGAAAGATTTAATGAAACAGTTATGAACAATCTGATATGTGAATCACTACAAAATTTAAGCTTCAGAAGGATGTTATGTAGCGAATTTTCACCAGTAAATGTAGCAAGCAAGGGTATGAAAATTTGACTAGTTTACTGATGAGGCTGATTAAACAATCCATCGAAGTTTTGCTCAACATGAAATCTATTGTCCAGTCCAAATGCTACTTATAAATAGGAAACAGAGAACGTTCATTCATCTTCATTTCCTTCACTTATTTTTAATATTTTAGATGTAAATTCTGTATTTTAATTGCTGATGAGGTCTCTCCCAAATTCTAATCGTCAGCCTCACATTGTTTTACAGTTTACACAATAAAATAATAGACACAGAGTACAATTGCCAGGCAAAAAAATTTTGATAGGTTTTTAAAGTTCTTATATGGACAAAACTTAGTAGTTTATTAAAGAGACTTATCCAAAAAGTAAAAACTAACGAATAACAAAAATCAACCGAATAATAAAAAAAATCTACCAAAAAAAAATCAACTGAATAATAATATATAAATGTGCTGCAAGCACCAACAACGAATTACCTTATTTGCAGACATTGCAGCATGTGAAGCTTCATTACCTTCAATTTCTCTGTGTTTATCTTTCCTGCAAGTGAACACGTTTTAACTGCAGGAGTACCAGATTATACACATATACAACAAAATATAAATTATTTTCTTCCTGTCCTTGCAAAAAGGAGACAAACGAAGTCCCAACCTCCCCCACTAAAATCATCTGTTTGAATCATTCAGGAGTCTTTGTAGTTTATAGAATAGAATACCAGAAATAAATATTCACAAAGAGGTTACCACTTTTGCTTGATGATTCGAAACAACTGTAGGCTGATACCTTAAATCATGCGAGAAGCCGTAATTTTGCTCACACTGTTGATTCAGCTGCAGACTGAGATCATCAACCTTCTGCTCCAAATTGGTGATATCTGCCTCTGCCCAATTTATTTCCTCAAGCTCTGCCACTAACTGTGGCATAATTGCAAAGTTAACAGTTTGATGAATGATGAACAAAATTATAATTAGCAGAGTTGAACTAACTTTTTCATCAATGATAACAGGAATAGATTGGCCTCCCTCAGATTTTTTAAGTGCAGCTTCCATAAGTATTCTCTTATCTCTCTCCCTTTGCAGCTCTTCCTGTAGTCTTGCCACCTGCAAATACAAGTAACATCTACAATCACTATTACACCTTCCTCACCATTGTAAATATTGTGTTGAGAAATTCTGAAAACAATTAGATTGAAGTAATTTGCTTGATGAAAACTCTTAAGGAATTACAAATATGTCAGTGAAGAATAGGAACACATTCAGATTATATGCAT
The DNA here is from genome assembly GCA_949630135.1 of Balakata baccata. Taxonomy (NCBI): domain Eukaryota; kingdom Viridiplantae; phylum Streptophyta; class Magnoliopsida; order Malpighiales; family Euphorbiaceae; genus Balakata; species Balakata baccata. The sequence goes on along the minus strand of CATIWF010009098.1, from coordinate 37,482 downwards.
CTGCAATTGTTAGTTTCAGACATTATGTAAAAATGACTATTTTTTCTCTCTTCATATATAACTCGCTTCTATTCTTACTGAAATTCAACCTCTCCAGCTTCAATAAATCTGAATCACGAATATTTTCTCTTCTGGATAGATTCTTCTGCAATATTAAATATGAGCTACCATAGAATTATCATCTTCTTTGAGGGAAAAAAGAAATCACAAAAAACATGCACTCGAGTAGTGCAGAATGTTATTTGATTAATGCGCAAAAATGAGGTAACTTCTTCGTTCCTTAATCTAACACTACCATGAAAGGCTCATGCTAACACTATCATAAAAGAGGTAAATCCGATCAACCCTTCCCCTTTCCTCATCTTGTGCAGGACAACAAAGCGGGGCTAAGAAAACTATAAGTTTAGCATGAACCTCTGTAACTCTAGATGATAATGATATCCTTGCACAATGAGCTAAGTAGAGGCAAAAGAAAATCATTAGGACAATGCAGAGGACAGTGAGTTTCCCCATATGGAACATACTTCTTGCTCAAGAGCTAGACGACGCTCATGCAGGGTTTTCTTCCTTTTTTCCAAGCTGGCCTGCAGAACTGCATTACCTTTAACCTGCAAGGGAAAATAGACTGACTTGATGCGAAATCTTAAAAACCTTCTGGATCACAAGAAATAGGCATCATTTGGAAAATGCACCTCTTCAGAAACTTGGGATTGTAAATCAACTTTCATTGCCTCCAGCTTGGCAATTTCAACTCTGTACTCAAGTGTTTTTTAAAAAAAAAAAAAGAAAAAGTCAGATGCAAGCAGATCAGGAGCCAACTAATAACTGGCTGTGCCACCTAAATAGAACTACTTGTATTGATCATAAAATGTCTTCCTATTTAAACAATAAAAAATTATGGAAAATAAAACATCTTGAAAGTTGTCTTTTAATATCTCATGAAGATGCATAAACAGTTGATACCCTGAGTGTCAGTATCCACATTCAAATTATTCAAAGCTAGATAAAAGGATGATAGGCACCCAAATATTTTAAGCAACAATGAAATGAAAAATTACAATTATCGTCATCAGGAATCAGGATTAGATATATTAACAGAATTCAGGAGAAACGAATTTGATTGAAGGAGAGTTAAACTAACACCCAAAATGTCTCATGCCAACCGTGGTTACTACTTGAAAAAAATAAATAAAGAAAACAAAATAACAGGATTTGTTAAGAACTTTGAATGATTTTCCTGTGAATGAAGGTGATAAGCTAGGCATTAGAACATTTTGACCTGTACTTCGATTACATCCAAGTTCCACAAAATATATTCATATTTTGGTGATCAAGTACAAACAATATAAAATCGATAACTGCCAAAAAAATAGTATCTTCATCCTGGTAATTGAGCCTTCAAAATTACTTCATAATGCCCACTGTCTCTGTCTCTCTAACTCATGGGCAAAAGCGTGAAATATTTTTTAGACTGTTTTGTCTAACAGATTTCACATTTACATGTTGGTTAAAATTTTAAATGAAATTGAAGATCGCCATCTACATTGTAATCATGACAAGAACGCAAGACAAAATGTTTGTTCTAGAAAGATAAAAAAATGATTTACAAAAATATAAAAGCAGTCAAGATAAACATAAGACTTGTTTTGTGCAGAAAAATGCAAATGTGACAAGCATGGAATACACAAAATGATTGTTCTAGAAAGACACAAAAATGACAACTAAAAATATAAAACAGATCAGTATGAACATAAAACGTGCTTTGTGAAGATAAAATAACTTACTCATCATCAGATGAGAGATCAATGGATTCCACAGAAAGATTCTTTCTCGCCTGTTGCATGCCCAAAAAGGGAAGAAGAAATGAAGAACTAAGAAAAAATGGCTATTACTTTCTGAATATAAATTCTACTAATGAGAAAATGATTAACTATGCAAATCAATGTCTCCTTTGCAAAAGCAGGAATAACAAATTTGGAAAATGTTAAAGTGGAGAGAAAAATGACTGCAATGACATGCCAGACCACAACATGGACAAAACATATACTCACGGGTGTATGCCCCAAGGCAATTGGAGACCTAGTTTCGTGCACAGGTCCATTGGACAAGCTTCTAGAGTTTTGAATGCATGCAGATGTATCATCAGTTTGCTCATTGTCCAATGTCATTTGATCAGACTTGATTTCCCGCACTGTTGAATTAATGTTACTTTGGCCTATCGAGTTCTCATTCCTTGCTACATCATGGAGTGAAGGTAATGAAGTTTGAACTGAATTTGGCAACTCCTTAATTTTAGAATCCTTATCTACTTCAGAGGGCTTGGAAGGAGATCTGAGATTATCACCAGCCTACACTTTGAAGCAGCTAATATGAGTGCTTTGCATCTATATTTTCTATTGATGACCAAATACGACTCAGTACAACCATCTTTAATGCGCATTTTATAAAATTATTTTGGATGAACATGTTAAGAAAAAGTCAATGGACCTTATCTTCAGAGAGATAATTGCAACCACTTTCAGTTCCAATTGATGAATCGTCAAGATCATCATCTGTATATGCATCAGACTTCTGTGAAACATCATCCTCTTCATCATCATCTGTTACCTCCTCATCCTCACTTTCATATTCTTCTGAGTCAGAGTATAGTGCAGGCGACATAACAGCTTCCTGGAGAATTTATACCAACTAATAAGTATGAAGTAAAATCTAGTCAAGGATGAAGTTGAATAATAAAGTAAGATGGCCCAATTCTTCAATTTGACATTTTGAAATCTTTATTACCAATTAATCATGTCTACCTCCATCAGCACCAACAACAGTGGCCTGTCCTTTACATACTTAACTATAATGTCACCATATTATTTCAAAGGTTTACAATAGTATTTTCTTCTCAAGTTGGAGGGTATGAAGTTCAGGAAAAACTGCTTGTTGTAGTAAAAACCAAAGGTCAAGATTTACCATCAGTGAATGGATTTTTTACTCTATGTCACATTCTTCAAAGGAAGAATGAACACTGTTGAGCTTAACTTGCCATCCCATCCAAATGGCTGTTTGTCCCTCCATTTTCATTTAGACTTTCGAGGTTTTCAAAACAGATAAAAAAACACTTAATGCGCAAATCTTAATAAATCCTAGTTAATGTCCTAAGTAGGAAGGAGAACCTTCCAAATTAAACATCAGCATGATTTTGATATAACAGAGGTCATATTGGACTCAATTCAATATGTAAAAAGAGAGAAATGCAGCTTACACCAAATATCTTATCATACTCCTCCAATAATGTTATAACAATGGCTTGAGCATGATTAGCTGCGGCAGCTGCTTGCAGAAGTTGTATGGAACCATCACCGCCCATATCAAAGTCATTTTCAATATTACAATCACCAGCTAGAAGGGGACGAAGAAGTAGAGGTGCCATACAAGCAGCAACAGCTGAAGTGCTCATTCGATTCTCAGATTTGTGAGAAGCCACAAGTTGCATCATCAATAGAATTCTAAATACACAGGAAAATTAAATATATATATGCGTACATTTCCATCATCACTACTGGTGAAGGAGAGAGGACAATATATAAATAGTCAAAAGAAGGATTTCATGAATGCACAAAAAGTTCAGAGAATGGACCACATTATTATGTCCATTACTAATCTCAAATATGCATGAGATTGTTCATAAGATGCTTTTTTTTTTCAATCCAAATGACTACAAATTTGGAGTTTACTTGGAAACTATGAAAACAATCAGATACATATAAACAGAATATGAAGCATCCCCATACCCCTATCAATCCACCCCCTCCCCAATTTCTTGTGCATGAACCTGAGAGAATAGACAGGTCTTAGACATTTGGATCATAGGCATTGCAAAGAATATGGATGCAAGAGTGCAAGTTGACTAGAGAAATTTTGTATGAGATGAAATGTGGCTATAACTTCAGGGCCTCCACTTAGTTTTGTCCTGTTCTAAGGTCCAAAATCAACATATTCTAGTTCAACTATAATGCTTAAAAATAGAGAAATAAACAATGCACATGTCGAAATTTTGTACCCATTCACAGCACATTTGGCTGGAAAAACCAAAAAAGAAATGGCAATCAAAGAAACAGAATAAATTAGAAGAGAGAAGAAAAAGTTTCTGGCATGTCGGAATATCTGTGCAGCCAAAGTGCAGAAAAAAGAGACATCAAATACCTTTCCAATAATTTACGGTTTGGCTCAGGGAAAGTTTCCATTATTGCTACTCGCATGGCATTTACTCGATTACCACGATCTTTTCCTGAACAATGCGAAAATGTCAAAATGTGCCCTGGAAATTGGTAAACAACTGAAACACCCAAATGTAATGGCACAAGAAAAAGTTGCACAATTTCTCTTACTAAATTCATTGGATTTACAATTGACTTACGGAATGCTTCTAGAAGTGCATTGCAGCAAGATGCAGGGACAGGAGAAGACGGCAACTCACGGAGGAAATACTGGAGAATTGAAAGAAGAAAATTAAATTTAAATAAAATATTATCAAGCTATGACGAAGATTGCATTTGTTGCAATCGAGAACGAGAAATACCTTGACACAATCAGCAATTACATGCGCATCCTCTGTTGCAGAAAACTCTGTTTTTCCTGAATCATAAAGCATGACCAAAAACCTTAGTATAAGATAACAATTCCCATTTGATGTCATAAGGGTTGCTCTGTCGGATACATGTTGAATGAATGAGTCTTGTGCCTAACTCATCCCATAGGCTAACTCAAAGGAGAAGAGATGCCCAAACCATTATAAGAAGTGGGAATATCACAACAATAACTCCAAAAACAAAAATGGTTCAGCTAATTGATTAATATTTCAACATCATATAATATTGTAATTTCACCAAATGTTAATTTAAGAAAAATGAATATCCAAACATTAAACTTTCAATTGATTGAACAATTGAATTTGATAAACCAACCTTGTTCATATTCCTTAATCCGATGCTCAACATCATCAACTGCTGCAGCTTGCCGCAAAATTCCTTCTACCTGGACTCCTGTTTAATGCTTTCATATCAGATACATAAAATGAAAAAGCAAAGCAAATCTGTATATGGTTAATCAATAAATTGAAGAGGTTTTCTGAGTTTAATTGAAAGCTTCATGCTAAGAAACCTAGAAGGTAATATATGTTGAAAAATATCTTGAAAGAATTATACATGTCTGTCTCAAAAAGAATGAACAAAAGTTATTATATTTATAAGGCATTGAAAAACAGTAATTGCATAAAACAATTGAAGTACACAGATTTAAGTTCCTTGTGAGGCAAATTGAAAGTCAACAGCCAAGAGAGTACTCAGCAAGCTTGATAATAATTAGCACCAGAAGAAGTATAACAGACCATGTTTTAAGGCCTATGAAGTACACCACGGTGTAAAAATTGCTTATTAAAACAATTTACGTCCATGTAATTAATATATTTATCTAAGAAAAACTATAGTTTATATCCAATGAATACGACAGGAAACCCCCTATCTTTGTAGGACAAGGGAAAAAAAAGGGTATCCACCCAACAGAATAGGAAGTCGTGTTTCATATTCACCGAAGAGAAATTATGTAAGAAAGTATTCCTGTCCCAGAAACACATCTAATAGCAGTAAATGGTATTGCAAAAGAATAATGGGAACCAGAAACCTACCATACTCTTCTATATATCTAAGAGCTTTTTCTAGAAAAGAAGGAGATCCATCAGCATCTTCTAGAGCGAGCAAAACTGGGCCGCCAATGACCAAAGCTTTCATGGGCACTTTATCCTTCCCTACAGGAGATTAAAGAAAAGAGTCAACATCTCAATAAGAGGAAAAGGGGAAAAATAAAAGGGAGTTTCCAAGTTCAGAACTGTATTAAAGAACTCGTGCCACAACTAGTCTAAGAGAACATTGAAGATTAGCATGCTCAACACTTTGCCATGGCTGACCCCAGATATCAATAATACACAAAAAGGCAAATTGAAAGAAAAATCCTAAAGTAATGGGAGAATGCCAACAGAAATGCTGAAATGGCTTAAGGTAATTCCTCTCTTTCCAACAGACAGTACATGGACATCTATTCAACCTGAGGTATTTTCTCATATTTATCATTTTGTTGCCCAAATGTGACAGTTTATCATGTATTTGAGATTCGGACTCCAAATATTGGTACATCGGAACAAAAGAAATTTTGGCCAGGCAAGAATCTAAAATATAAACTATTGCAATGTTAAGCACAGAAATTAATTCAAAACAAAAATTGCAAGTTACTGTACACTGTTCCATAGAAGCATCAGTGCCATCAGTCTGATCGTTCTTGATGATACCATTTTGCCCCATCACAAGCACAGAACTTGGTGCTTGCGCTAGAGCATTCTCAAGGGCAGACTTCCACTCATATAAATCTTCTAATGTTTCAGCCTGCAACACAAACAGGACTGCAATATATAAACACAAGATAAGAAAGCTTTTAACAACGCCAGAAGAAATAGAGAAAACAGTTCTGCCAGTTCTAACTTCTGTTCATGTTATTTAACACTACCACAATTCCCTTATTTTCCTGTAAATTTTACCCACACAAAGCAAAACAATTTGGTCCTTTGTTCCAAAAAAAATTTCTTGATTAAATTGTGAATTGAAAGCCATTTTTAATCTATCATTCTGGCCAAGTTCAATATCCTTAAGACTAGTTCTTTGAAATACTGGGAGAATCTACTGGAGTATGTAATGAAATAACACTATGCAAACCAAATTCAAAAGGAGACCAAGATAAAGGAATAAAGAACCACCTTTAGAGTGAAAGCTCGCCCATCCCGACCATCAGGAAAGAGCACAGTCAAAAGCTTTTTGTCTGCCTTCACAACCACGCTAGAAATCTCCAAAGAAAGTATAATTAAATTAGTAAGCTTGACCTAATTCTGCCGAGGAAACCTGGTAGAACAAATAAAACAGAAATTAACAATGTCTAATTTGAAAAAGCAAGCTCACCTGCCTGAATTGTTGAGATCAATACCACCAAGAGTCAAGTTTACTTCACTCCCTCTTGGAGGAACAACAGTCTGAAAAGGTCAAATATAGTATATAAACCTTATAAAACCATAAAATGCAAATATCACACAGAAAGTACAGGATGGGAAAAGTAAATTTTCACACTCATTGTAAACACAGCACATTTATTTGTTCAAATGACAGTGGAATTTACCATAGAAAACATCACTTACAGGATCGCTTCTGAAGAAAACCAGTGATGTTCGAGTTAGAATGAACCATCTTTTCTTCCATGATGTCCAACCAATTCCTACATGACAAAATTAGAGAATATAAGTTCATAGCAAGCCACAATCCTCTTAACAGCAAAATGAGATGCACCCTAAATGTTCAATACACATGCATAGTTGTTTTTCCTGTTGCTTCAAAAAGATCATATTCATAGTGAGTCACTAAACCATGTATATAGTGTTTTTTATCTACAGACAGCATCAGAAGAAAGGACTTTTAAGAGTTCTTGATATCTTTTCAAATTGCCAGTCAGGTATCATGTTCCCCATACAGATACCTAACTTTCATTAAATTGGATTAGTGCAACCTGAATAATAAGAGGACTACCTTCTTAATATATCTGCAGGGTCTTAACTCTTAGCACAATTCACAAGAAATGCAACTTAATATACAGTAAGTTCTATGTCCACCTTTCTTTTTCCATAATCTCTCTACGTGAGTGGAACTGAATAGCAGCATAAACTACAAATAATAGTTACATAAACACTTGCAATCAGATATTTAGTTCCAGAAACATCAAGAATTACGCCATGTTTGAAGACTTGATATGAGAAATCTGACATGCTTACATTCAATATCTTGCTATTGATCAGCATGGGAAAGAATTAAGAAAATACAGAAATCAAATAATTGAAACACACCTCTAGATGATATAAAAAGTGGCCCACTCTTGAAAACCTGCAATACAGAGTACATCAATCGGAATGCAGAATGACCAGGAGCTTAAAAAAAAAAGATATCGATCAAACCAAGCAATAGAATTAAATAAATAAATAAAAACTCAAAATATAAAATTATAAAGGAAAAAAGAAGTCATATATATATATATATATATATATATATATATATATATATATGATGATAACTAACATTTATATGTTGTATATATTGTAAATATAATGTGCAGGAAAAAGAAAAAAAAAAGTGATCAATAATCAGTGACAATGTCACGAAGAGAATGATGATGATCAGTAGGATCTCATTATAAAATCCGGACAGAAAAAAGAAAAAAAATCGACCTACCGTGTTTCCGGCACGATAACAAACATTTTCGTACTGTCCCTGCAGCGGCGGACCTGGAGAAGGTCGAGGAGCACCGACATCTCCCTAAACGAAAACGACACAGAGATCAATTTAACGACAAAAATTATCCATATCCTCACACAGTGAAACACGATCATAATATGCATTGAAATTTCTATTGACAAACAAAGACAATAAAACTTAAAATGAAGAAGAGACCTGAGACGATTCTGTGTTTGTGGTTTTATTAATAGTCATTGCTTAATCCAGAATCACATAATCGCATCTCAGAGAACGACGATCAGCAACCAAACACACTCTGTACCAAACCATTACCTCCACATTGATCAATCTCAAAAATCAAATGTTTAAACGCAATGAGATCAGAAAAGGAAGTAATAAAGGTTGGAAAAATTCAGAGTAAAGAATGTACCTCGTTTGGATGAAGAAACAACAAAGAAAAAAAAATGAGAGGGGAGAAAATGGGGGGAGAAAAAAGAGTACAAAGACAAGGAAGAAAGAACAAAGAATTTTTGAGAAATTCTTTTTGTCAGTTCTATTTTGCTCTGATCTTCTTCTCTTTGATGGCTATGGTGATGGCTTCTTTCCTTTTCTCTTCCTCTTTCTCTGTTTGGATTTTTTTTTCTTGGTCTCTGTCTCAACTCTCAAACTGTTATTCTCTGGTTGGGTTTTGCCAGAAATGAATTGCAACAGAAACCCGGTGGTCAAAGCAAAAAACGTCCACTCCCAAAGAGAGCGGGGCCTCTTAATATGCGGCATTTGTACACGTCACCTATATTCTTTTTTTTTTTTTTTGTGGGAAAAAGAAAGTGGTGTTTGTAGAAGCTAAAATTAAGATAGAAGACGGTAATTTTGGAGTAAAATTATTAATTTCTTTTTACCAAAATTTCTAAAATTTTATTTTTTATTAAAATTTTAAAATTAAATTTCAGGTGCCCAAAATATTTGGGACATCCATATCAATAAATTTGTTTGTCACTTCATCCAAATTTTAGAAAAATTGGTATCACTAATTCAATTTATCTGCAATTTTGCCTCATTTAGTGATGCCCTTATATATATATATATATATATATGATTGAGATGATTTAAAATTTCGTTTAAGGAGATATCATTGTCTCGAAAATATTAGATTAATATAAATAAAATTTATATATATATCACTTAATAATTAAATTAATCTACACATAACATAATTACATGTTTTATTATTTTATTTATATTAATTAATAAAATTAAAATATATAGATAATTAAATTACTCTAAAGTTGACGGGACAAACAAAGTTCACTTAATAATTTCTCATCTCCAAAATCCAAATCCCACATCCCATCATCCTACATTCAATTTTCTTGATTAACTCGCACCGTGTTCGCACCAATAGGTCAACAATTAATGCAAGTGTGAGAGGTGAAGCTATCTATATATATACATATGAGAACACAAAAAAACACTTTCCATCCCTGTAAACATTTTATATTTGAATATAAAATTTAAAATAATAATAATAAAAATAAAAATAATAAAAACAAAAAAACCTTTCTTGAAGGAGTGTAAGACTGATGAATGAAGAGCAATTGAGTCGCTTGCTCCCTTCGACAAAATTGGTAGCAGCAGCAGTACGCATAGGCCTGTTTTTTAACCAAGCTCCCACTTTATGGAATCCCAGGATCTAAGCTCTCCAGATTCAATAACATCCGCCTGCCTACTTTATGGAATCACTTGAAATCGTAATATTCATATCTACAAACACGACCCATTTTCAATTTTCAATAGTAGAAGCTATTGTCCTTGTGATTAGGAGCATCTTTACAGAGCATTGAACGGACTTCCATGATTGATCTAGGTGGCTCAAGATCTTTCTCTTGAAGTGCATTGCCAAGCAGCTGCTGCAGCTGTGAGGCAAAGGTATCATCCAGGACCTGCAAAAGTTTGACAAAAAGGTGAATCAAACCGCATAAAAGACAATGCGAACTACTATTGCAAAGTACAAAAAGCAAAGCTACATCATTCTCTCTACTCTCCTGGTGATGATGAGGTGATATCATTAAGTTCTACTTTTTTTTATCATTACGGCCTTTTGATGCAATAAAGCACCAAAAACTAGTTTTAATTTGCGAAAGCGATAAAAGGCTGTATATGTATAAGTAGCTATTTAGTTGAAAAAGACAAAACAGGAAACAACTTGTAGAAGAATTAGTTCTGTTGAACAAAGGTTTGCAACGGGTAAAGTACCAGCGAAAAATGTCATATCCGAATCTGAACCCGAACCCGATCATATATACAGTTATTCGTATCCGTCTCAAATCTTATTAGTATTATCCATTTATCATTAAAAAATTTAAAATAAAATAAAATTCAAACTAAATAAATAATTAAAAATTAATAAAAAATACAAACAATCTATTATAAATTACTACAGAATCAAATAAAACAAACAAAATAAAAATTCAACACATTTAAATTAAAATGATTTATCAAATTATATAAAAAAAATATTAAAACAATAAAATTTAAATATTCTACATTATGATAGAAAAATTATATTTCAAATTTTCAACTTCCATTACTTTTTAATTCAACAACACATAAAAAATAATTAATTATATTATTACATTCAATAAATTACAATAAAATAAATCTTATATATATATATATATAATCGGGTTTATCGGATAGAGAATACCCAAAGACATCTACTCGTACCTATCCCAAAACCCTAATAGGATTACCCATTAGAATTTAAACGAGTTCGGATTGAACGGATACCCATAAAACTCGTACATGCTACCATCCCTAGTTGAACCTTAGCGAATAGAGAACCCAGTCAAGTTAGTACTTCGCAGAAAAAATTTCAATCGAAATAACAAATTTATGGATGTATGGCACTAATCATTAATTTCAGTTCGCTCCTCTTTTCCTTCGATTAATATAATGAAAAATGGGTTAGTATTCATACTCCAAGCGGCTTTACATTACTTCTCAATTCCATCCAATGTTAAATGACAGAATTAGTGTTATTCTTAGAAGAGGAAATTTCACCATATGTCTATATTTTAATTGTTTTTTCAGTTTATCATTAGTTTTGTAAAATTTCATTTCTATCGAAAATATTTTTTATCTACCTTTTTTTATTTTTTCCTTTTTATTTGTAGCGGTCATTGCCTGCACAAAATTTAACTCCGTTATAGTCGAACCCGCTACAACAAGAGCCGAAGAGTGTCCTCATCTATATAGGCAAAGACAAGGACAAGATTGTTGAAATGGATATGTCATTGGCTTCAGATTCAAAGTTGGATTCCAAAACTCTGAAAATTTATAACAGATCAAAATCGGTGAAGGCAGAGCAAAAGTGCAAAGAGAAAATGGAAATGAAGAATCTACACTAGTCGGAAACGGAGAAATGCATAACTATGGTTTCTTCTCAGGTAATTAAGTTTTGTTTTATTTTATTTTATTGGGATTAAAATGCCTTGGTTTCATTTTAGGATTCATCTTTTCATTTTTTTAATTCATTATTTACTTATTAACCTTATTCTCTTTCCTCTCAAAATCAGATCTCCTTCTCTTTCTCAGTTTGCCAGAGTGTTCCACGCATTTCAAATTTCTTATTTTCTACTTCTTTCTTCTTTTTTTTTTGAAAATTTTTGCAATTCAATTAAGGTATACCGAGATATTCCCAAGGTATATCGAGATATTCCCAAGGTAGACCCGAGATATTCCCTGTGAATTCTCAAGAAATTCCCAAAGGTATGCCCAATGTATATCAGACTTTATAACTTTTGTTCACAACTGTTTTAGACCAAAAGTATTCCCGAGATATACCAAAGGTATGATCAAGGTTTACCGGACTTTATAAATTATTGTCCATATGTTGAAAGTATTCCCAAGGTATATCCAAAGTATACTGGACTTTATAGCATTTGTTCATAATTGTTTTAGGCCGAAGGTATCCTCAAGATATACCTAAGATATATCTAAAGTATACCGGAATTTATAATCTTTATTCACAACTGTTTTAGACCGAATGTATCCCTAAGATATGCTCAAGGTATACCAGACTTTTATAGCCGTTGTTCACAACTGTTTTAAGCTAAAAGTATCTCCAAGATATACCCAATGTATGCCCAAGGTATACCGGACTTTTATAGCATTTGTTCACAACTATTTTAACCGAATGTATCCCCGAAATATATCCAAAGTATATAGGACGTGTTGGTGTAATTGCAGAAAATATTTTCCGGTAAAATTGAAAAAAAACATTGAGAGCATGTAAAATTGTAATTATTTTCCCTTTTTTTGGTATTTATGAAAAAATTCCCTTCTTAAAAATTAAAAATTAAAAAAAATGCACCCAGCAGTTAAACCATATTTTCTCATGACTAATATGAGCGAATACAATGCTTGTAAGCTACAGAGAAATTTTCAGGTCTCAATCCAAAACCATGTAAAGAATGGAATAAATATCAATTTGCCCCATGAGAAACTGTTAACAAAACACAGTTCAGGACAAAACTGTCATGTCAGAACCCAACTGTTATTTTACGTTCAGTTCAATTCAATCCAATTCATAACAATACAATGAGAATACACGATAAAATGACTAAATTTGCAATAAATTTTTATTCAGAATAACTTAAAACACTTTATATGAATTAATTTTATGCTAAATCAGTGATTTATAACGAGGCTAATTTCATTAATTTGTCAAAAATTGGACTAAATGACAAACTTCGAGTTAACCACCATGCATGTGAACAATAGGCATTCGGGTTATGAACTTAGACTTGTATCAGTTCATTAAGAAACTTGGTGATGGAACATCCACATCCCATAAAAGCTGGTTATAGTGGCTCCCAACGCTTGCTTTGTTTGTTTGAGTGAGATAAATATTTTAAACTAGATAAGTTGAAGTAATAAAGTTGCACAAGCAATACTTACAGATACTGCTATTCGAGACCCTTTGTACCAGGACCTGTTTTCTTTTCTGTTCTCCAAGAAATTAAGGACATCCTTTGACATTGAAAAAAAAAAAACAAAGCAAAACTTCAGTTTCAGAACAATTAATTCCATCTCAACTAAAATTTGTTAACGACCATCTCACAATTTGTACCTGCCCCATTCGATCCCAATATCCTCGACAGAATGCAATGAAGACATGAGTCTCAAAGACAGATTGAAGGTGATCGATTGTATTTGTCAGCTGGTCTTTCAGTGGCTGCATTCTACCTCTTATATCTGATTCCACCACAGAATCTTTTGCCTCTTGCAGAATCTTTTTCAATTTTGTAGAATTTTGTAACTTGGTCTATACAAAAGAGAAGAAGCAAATGAAGAACACATCAAATGAGTGAGTACATTATCTTTCCTATTATATTATTTTTAAAAATGACCGCAACTTGGTTCTTTCCAATGACATCTACCTTCTCATTTGACCACTGTTATCTATCTATCGAAAAATATCATTTTCAGGACAAACCAGACATGTTTTACACTGTAATTATAAGCTTGTAAATTTTCTGGTTAAGCATATTTTTTCTTGATCTTTCAATTAAAGAGTTATAATTCAGAAACTAAACTGAAATAAAATTTGAAGAGGCACTATATCTTTTTCAAAATGATACTCACATTCTCTGCTAGCTTTTCAACAACGGCCTGCACATAACTTCTAAACTTAGTTCTCAGCATCACAGTCACTTCACTAAGGTGCTCCCCAGGAAATGTGTTTCCACCATCAGGTATGCAGGACCCCCATGACTTGAACCGGATCTCTATCTTTGGTCGCAGGACATCAAGTATCCTCTTCATGGAATTCAACAGAATCCCAAGCTGCACAGAATCAAATTTTTAAGACACGAAGAGTATGGTATTGTGAATAGAATCTTAACGCTTCACAATTCAGAAATTACAACTCACCTCATCAGGAACCGTATAGGAACATACAGATTGTTGGGTAAGTTTCTTAAAATACTTGAAGCCAAATTTCTTTGGTGTCAAATTCTCCTTCAATGGTGCTAGGACATCAGCATATTGTTTGTCCAAAGCTTCAACTATGGCCTTCTCAACATCAGCAATAGCCTTTTTGATGAAGCACCCAACATATACAAGTAAAATTAAAATGACTTTATTTCCTTCAAAAAGAGAAAAGGACAGAAAAAAGAAGAGAAAACAACATAGAGGCAGTATAAAGTTATTGTCTGCACAAATCATGCCTCCACAATGGAATAAGATGGGCTGATTTACACCCTCACTAACACTGTTTACTTTCTTTCACTGAGTCTAAATATTTTCCCATAATATGGAACCATTCATGTACATTTATTCCCAGCGACAAAAGTTAAAGTCTCAGAGATAGTCTTTAAATCCTTTTTCCATAATAGAGAACCATTTGCGTGCACTTGTTCCTAGGGACAAAGTTAAAGTCAGTCCATAGTTGATTATACAAATAAATTTTGGGGGTTAATTTCATTTATAGTCACTTAACTTTCGTATTATTACAATAAAATCACATAATTTTTTTTCTCATAAAAATCACTTAACTATGATTTGATTTCAGTAAAGTCACTTCTTGTGATTTTTCAGCAATCAATAACCGAAAAAGTCGTGCTAGCATCCCAGTTGGCACATGAGATACGTCACATCTTTGTACAGGTCAAATTGAACATCACTGTACAGGTCAAATAAAGTTCTGGCATTCTAGTTGGCATCATTTTTAATTTATAGTGCTGATGTGGAAGCTGAGTTGTAAGCATAAATGATATTTTATTTGACTTGTACAGTAACGTAACGTATCTCATGTGCCAACTGG
The DNA here is from genome assembly GCA_949630135.1 of Balakata baccata. Lineage (NCBI taxonomy): Eukaryota > Viridiplantae > Streptophyta > Magnoliopsida > Malpighiales > Euphorbiaceae > Balakata > Balakata baccata. The sequence goes on along the minus strand of CATIWF010009098.1, from coordinate 22,347 downwards.
GATGCTAGCACAACTTTTCCGGTTGTTGACTGCTAAAAAATTACTTGAAATGAATTTACTAAAACTAAACTATAGTTAAGTGACTTTTATGAGACCAAAAAAATTGTGACTTTACTGCAATAATACCAAATTTAAGTGACCATAGATGAAATTAAGCCTAAATTTTGGACAATTGATCTCTTAAAAGTTTATACCTAACTCCATTCCAAAAGGCCAAGAAATTTTAATCTCAATGACCAAAAGTATGAAACTAAACACTTGGGGTGAAAGAAATTCAAAGAATTTAGCCCTACTATTAAACTCATTGAAGAGAACAAATAACATGCCTTGCAAATGAACATTCAAATTACAAATATTCTCGAGGCAGTGTTTGCACTGTCCAAGGCCAATTATTATAACATATTAAAAAAATAAAAACAGTGAGGGGTTGCCAAGGAGAATACTGTTTCATCAAGAAAACCTGAGTTAGAAAAAGATCAAAAGAATCAGACTCCTTAATCTAGAAAAGCTTGAACTTTTGTAATTCTAATATATCAGGATTTAATAATTGATATCACAAAATGTATAACAAAAGCTCATAACAAAAATTTGGATTCAAGGAAAAAGGACTCATCTGAACATACATTTTCCAGCACAAAAATGTACTCTGGCCAAAGGCAGATTATAACTTCATAGTTATCCAGAGTCTCTCTGACACGGTCATACATCTCATCGACAAAGGGAGTTGTAGAATGTTGTGTCCTGACTCCTGACCGTTTCACCTGCATAGCAAATTAAATAACTTTGAAGGCTATCTTCCCAAAGGTAGATACTTCCTCAAAACAAACCATGAAAATCATCCTCTAAAGTTGCATTTTTAAAATTAGTTAAAGATACTTCTAAAGAAGAAATGCTGTAGGTTTTGACCATCATCCAATGAGGACCTAAAAGAACCAAGCAACTATCCAACTACAAAGTTCCTAGAGAATAATTCACCGATTCTGAGAAAAGGAGCTGAGATTTGAAAACATTTTACATTTGAAGAAACATGGAAATCAGCAGCAGGTAATAGAATCATCACATTAACCAATTTGCTGAATTTTTGAACTGCAAGTATATTTCAGAGCCAACAACAGTTGCGCAAGCACTGAAAAAAATGTATGCTTTTGCTCAGCTAATATACCTTATCTAGTCTACAAGATTCAAGCAATGAAAGACGCTTATCTTGAATCCATAGCATGATATATAAATGGAATAACTCTTTTGCATCAACTCCTCCCTTCACTGGACTGAGAAAATAAAAGAAATGGAATGTAAAATCAGGTGAAACAATGTAAAGAAACAAATTTAAAACAGTTCAGTTGTCTAGTGCTACCTAATTCTCCAGCTGGCAAGATCTCTCTGAAAATCAGCTGTTGCAATAACAAGTTTCACTACAGGAGGTGATGGACCAGATGGAGGACATGCAAGCAGGAAAGCCCGCAATCTATTGCAAAGATCTGTACTATATATAGATGAAGATAAATTTGGAAGGTCTATAAAACTGCAAGACAAGGAAATTGAATATCAGAATCTTCAGGAATGGCACCAGATCAGAAACCATCACGCAAAACATCATGCGAATAAATGTCTTGATTATAGATAAGGACGAAATATGAAAGTAAAGAACAGACAGAATATTAATGATACAGGAAACTCAATTTAGGTTAAAACAATGAAACATCATTCATTTGACACTTCTGGTGCAAAATAAATGGTGTTTGTCATTTGACGTCAGACAACAAAAGTGAAACAGGTGTTGTACTGATAGGATAAAACAAATGAGCAATCAAGTAACAAGCATGCCGCACGCCAAGTGTTAAAAAGAGGGGAAGCAATGTCTTCAAGAGAATATTAAGTATCAAAATTTAAGAAATTCAATTTTCAGGTACGTTCATAATATGTTATTTGGCATAAAAAGCAAAATACTCGTACCTGGGAAGTATATGTTGATTGTGAATTTCAATGTCAGTATGAATTTCATTTTTGATGTTCAAACAGAGGGAAGTCATCTTCTGGTAAGCTGTGGACACTGCAACAGAATCCATCAAAGTAGCTTCATTGCTGTTGGTAACAAACTCATCTGTCTCAGTCAAATGCCTTCTTGATCTTCTCCTGGCAGCAGCCTGGAAGAGACATCTCTTTTAAGTGATGCAGGAAATGGAATTAACTTAAAACAAGTCCATATGGTGAAAGTTTAAACATCTTCTACCTGGAAATAATGGGTTAGATTGGTTTGTGCCTCGGGAGACAATATGTCATGAAGAAGAGTATACAACTTCACAGCAGGTTCCAATGCAGGTGCTGCAACACCAGTTGCTGGCTTGAAAACATCCATAATACCCGATAACAATGATTCATCAAGAGACTTGTAGTTCTCAAATGCAAGAGCAAGAATCTGCTCAATTTGATCCTTGATGTCTCCCAAGAGTCGGTTCTGGTGGAAAAGCCAGAAATCATCTTTGTGTTAAAAGGAGTAAGGCATGCAAAAAAGTATATTCAAACAGCTAAAAAAAGTGATGGCAGCAAAGTCGATTCTGCAACGTAACTATCATAAGAGCAGGAGTGAAGTGACAAAGATTGACAATGAAAATGTTGATTGCAACATGCATAAATCCAAAAATTCTAGTCTGCAACACGTGTAAAACCAGAAGTTCTATAATTTACCTCTTGACGACTCAACATGCTCTTGCTGTGGCCTTTCATAATAACAGGCATTAACAAATCATACACCAAAGAGAGGCAATCAGCTGTGGGTGTAGCTACATCCATTATATAGGAAAGATACCTGTCAACATCACACAATAAAAACAGCCATTAACAAGAATATGAGCAAACAGAGATAAGAACGAACTAAAAATGTCCTCATTTTTAATCCTATTTTTTTCTTATTTATTCACTCAATGAAATGAAGATACCCAATACTGATTTGCATTGAAATGAAACACATTGAACATGAATGGCCTATGCAGAATAAGCCCCACTACCTCAGCTTGGTATACACATCAGAAACCCCATAATATGAGGCAAATTCAGCAAGAAGCCATTTCCATGACCCATAAAGCAATAAATTCCTTTGCTGAAAATTGTGAATCTTCATAGCAACTTCTAGAACGAGGTCATATGCAACTGTTTCAGCTACAGAACCACACTGGGATAAAAGAAACAATAATATAAGAATTTTTCACGATCCATGAATCAATGAAATAATAAAATAATCTGTTTTCATGCGCAAACTATCAACTTGCATAGGCTACTCTGGATGTAAAATACTTTCTATCTTCTAAAAGTGGAGAAACTTGCAACTTGAAGATTTCTTCCTCATTTTTAACACAGCATTCATCCATTATTTTCAAGAAATGGCAAGTAACTTATAATCAACATTGTGTACTGATTAATATCACAAGAGAGCAACTTTTGATAAATCATGATGTAATAGTTGAAAAATAACTTTAGAGCAGCTAACCTTCAGGTTACTGTCATCTGAACTTGTAGAGTAATTAATGTAAAGTTGTAATTTGCCCACAAGCTCATGCTCTGGCTCTTGATATATAGACCACCAGTGTAGCTTATCAACCTGCATCCAATTTTTTTTATGTGAGTTGATGCCAAAACACAGAATGCCAACTGAATTTTTGTCAAGGTTTTAAATTTTACTGGATCTTCAGCAATTGCTGCAACTTGAGCAAGAACACGGCCATAATTCTTCCCCTTGGAGTCTTGGACTTCAACAATTAGATCATCTCCCAGACTATCTGGAAAGCTGCAGGAGATATTAATAGCTTTCTGAAACAGAAATTTTTGAAAATAAAAAACTGAAAAATGAGATTATTGAATAACAGTGCTTACAACATATGGGTTTCACCAGATCCAGGCTGCATCCTAAAGGCATCTTCTTCTGCCGAACTTTTCAATCTTAACAAACAAGAGTATGTTTCTGTTGACATTTAAAAAGTGATTAAAAAGGATAATATGCAAGATGAGGTCTAGTGATAAGCTATTAATAGACTCAGATATTTATGCCAATAAATGAATGAAAATATCAAATTTGTTCATCACACCTAAGCAAGAAGACAAGAAAATTATTGTACTCTTGAAGATCGTAGAATATCCAAGCCTTTGTTGCAATTGAAGATAAATACCATTCTTTCTATGACATCTAGTCAGGCCATAAATAGCCAGCCAAAGTTAAATTAATAACTAACTCTAATTGGCTGACACAACCTGAACAGATATAGGACAAGAGACATGAAACATCCGCCATGAAGTATGAAGTTGCAAATTTGCATACCTTGCACAGCTTCATACGATGCTGAACTGTTATGTAGGCTTGTTACACCAATTTTCAGAAGTCCAGACACTTGTTTTATATACTGAGTGCCGGCATGCACATATGCCAAGCTTTGACGAGAAAAAGAACCATTTGCAGGTATACGAGGTGCAATACGAATTTTCCGGAAAGCTCGCCAAGCAGTACAAAGTGTCGACTGCACCTTGGAGATACGATATTGGACAGATTCAAGTTTTAGCTTTGGTGCCTTAAGAGTCAGAGACAACATACTACAGCCAGTAGGAGGGTCAAGAGCTGTTTTGACCCTACGCACTGCACAGTGGATAAGATATTAGAATAACCCATTACATGCAGTTGAGTATTTAGTGTCAAAGCTGAGACAAACATCACCTTGCACCTTCATCTTCCCAACAATTTTCTTAGGTTTCGGAGCAGCTTCCTCACTAACAAGCTCAGAAGAGTGCTTTGCTAGTAGTTCCTCCTCTGATTGCAATAGAACATTCTGCACACTGTAGTTCAAGAAAATCGGAAACCACTGTTAGCAAACATCAATAGGTTTTCTATACTCAAATATTCTTTATATTTTTTCCACAGAATTTATACAAGGAAAAGGAAAGACAATCACACCCAAATGCCTCCCGGAGCAGAGCACATTCATTTTCCAAGAATGCAGGAGCTTCCATACATCCCCTGGCCCAAGCATGAAGGCAAAACCGCACACATCCATCATATGCAATCACAGCATGCCATGGTCCTAAAGCACTTTTTAAAAAAAAAAAAAAGAAATAGAAGGGAAAAAACAAAGAAATGGCACTTTATTGAACACAGAAAATGGCAAGAATGACTTTCTTGTATTTAACTCGATCTACTATGATTTCGTTTGTCGGATTTACCTTGCATGAAATGTTGGTACACGGGCTGGGTTTGAACCAGAAGGCATAGCAGCATCTGCACCAGCAGTTGTTCTGTGGAAAGAAAGAAAAAAAAAAGATGACGATTTCAATACATAACACACTTAAGCATCCACTGTCGTTAGATGTCCGTATCAAGTCCTTTAAAAGAACACTGTGAAATAAGTATCTGTCAAAAAAGAGTCACTAGAAAAGTTTTGCAAACCTCAGAAACTGATCAAGATTTTTGTTTCCGGAATTATCCTGAGGCTGAACACCCAACTTAAGTTTAATTTTATTTGAGTCATTATCAGTTGATGTGATGCCTGCAGTTTTATGCACTCCAGAAGCTAGTTCAGCACCTTCTTTTATTTCCTGAGCAGAACCACAGAATGGAGGTGAACTGGGAACATCATCATCATACTTCTCATTCTGCAGGTTTCTAGAATGCAAATCCTGTAAAATGACAAAAGAAAAAAAGTTAAACTCAAGAATGACAAATCCTTCCATTTTACATTATGGAGGAAGAAATCAAAACTAAGAAGAATATATAATAAGCTAATAGCATTTCAAAAGCGTCAAGAGAATATGGACAGGAAATATTAATAGTCAGATGAGATATGCTAGAGATATTCTGCCAACTTCTTCAGTAGCTTAAACAACTAATAAACAAATATTAAAATTAGAAGGAATTCAACATCAGCTAAGAAACCAATTTAAGATTTCATCAAATTCCAAAACTATAATTTTAAGTTTAGTAAACCAAACCTTTCGAGCAATGCATTCAATATTGGCCTGAGAAGGCACACTAGAAGCATATCCCTTGGAAACTCTCAGTCTACTCCTTGGCAAAGCTCTGCTAACACTCCCAGCTTGGGTGGTAGAAAACTCGGAGCTAGCAGCCGAATCTGATTCCCCCTCATCATCCTCTGTGTAACTTATCCCAACCGCATACCTCCCGTTCTCTCTAAACAGCCTCTCCACTAAGCTTTCCACTCTCCCAGCCACCGTCTCCATTGAAGAACTAACATCAGAGTACACATCACTGGCATAGCTCGTACCTCTTTGCGCAGCATTTATATATCTTAGCCCATTAGCAGTAGAATTAGGGATCCTATCATCCTGAGGAGACGAATCGTGAGAAGACCGACCGTCATAAACTTCCTCTTCATCAGACTCAGTGGTTACGTCATTGTCAGATGCGGACCTGCTATCATCAGCATCGCCGGGAATGGTTCTGGACACCGGGATTGCGGTGGAAGGGAGGTGTCCGCTTCTGAATTTAGAAGGCGGAGGTAAGCCAAATCCGCGGCCGTTGCGACAATTGGTTATTGAATCAATTCTAGGCCTTAACGTGGAATGCGAGAGAGGAGCTCCCTTCTGGTTCTGAATTAGCAACCAACAAAAGCAATTATAGCAAACAATGTCGCAACTAAATCTGATTCCACAGAAATCAGGAAGTGAACAATTGAAAAAAAAAAAAAAACACAGGAACTTACCTCTCGAACCCGGCGAAGGGAATTAGCGTCGATTCCTTCAGTGAACATTGTCTGCTTCAGTGAACACTCATACAGATAAAAAATGGGAAAAAAAGATAAAGGAGAGAAAATGAATGTGACATGCAGCAGGGAAAAGAGAACTCACATAAGAATCAAAGCTCATTTACCGCTACAGTAGCCAAATGAGAGTAGTAAAACGAAGAGTGTGCGCTTCAAGATGTAAAAGTAAGACACAGAGATTTGAAAGGAAATCAACTTAGAGAAGTTGAAAGTGGTGATAAGATCGATAAAGCGGAGAAAAGAAAAGGTGTGCTTCGATCATAAGCTTTTTTGCTGCTTCAGCTCCAGAACTGAGACAGACAGTGACTCTTCCTTTCCCTTAGTTTTGTTAAGATCATTTCTCTCTTCCGACAATTACACTACCGAGTAATTTTTCTTTCTTTTTCCCCCACGTACAGAACTGTGTCGCATGGTTTTAAATAATGGTTTAGCGTATCAGTATTTGGTGTAATAATAGTCTATTAATACTGTAAATTTTAAAAAAATAATTCAAAAAAAAATTTTTTAAACTTATTTTGTATCGGAATCGGACGTTGTGTAATGTATCGAAAGAGATTTAAAATGGTATTGTATTGTATGATTTTTTTGCAAATATATGGGAATATGTATTCTCATTGGCTTCTTTATTTCTCTTTTTATTTATATTTATAAGTTTTATAGTCTTTTTTTTTTTTTACTCTCTAATATTTATATTTTATCTTTTTAAAAGTTAGCTATTAAGTACTTCTTAACAATTTTTTTTATATATACTTTGTTTTTTAGGCAGTATTATTAAAATGTGATAAAGATTATTGTTTGAATATATATAATTTAAAAAAAATTAAAATAAAAGATAATTTTTTTATAATATAATAAAAAGAAAGCTAAATTATATAAAAAAAAATCTTAAATTTTACATTTTGTCACAATTATATCTAACTCTTTAAAAATTTGAATTTAATTATATGAATGTATATTCTTGTAATAAAACTAGTATCGATATCGTTGAACCATATTCAGAACCTAACTAACCCTGACATAAATTGCTTAATTATTTTGATATGTCATCGGATTGAGTTTTATTATAAAATCTATATCAGCGCCGATTAGATTCAGAGTGTCGTTCAATGATACAAAAACCAAATTTGTTGCGAAAATAGAATTGGATACAATTACGATAAAATACAAAATTAATAATTTTTATATATATAATTAAGCCTAAAAAGAAAAACACATAAAAAAGTGGAGATCGTGTAAAAGTTGTCATGTCCGCGATTTACACTCTGACCGTATACGTGTATTGCTGTCGTTTGTATCGCAGTATAGAGGCGTACGATCAGAGTCTAAATACGGACATATGAGTGTGAGAAATCTAATTCAATATGATAATATGAAACTTAATATGAATATTGAGTTGATTTGATAAAACGTTGCAATTTCGTGTTATGCACGTAAATCAAGGCAACAGACTGGTATGAGAATACAGAGTTTTCACTTAGAGGTGAGAATTCGAGTTAAGCATATCATAATGGGGAAAATAATATTTTAAGGTCATATGTGAAGTTATATGGAGATATTTTAAGGTTAAGAGTTCCGATTTACATAAATAATATTTTTGATGCAGATTTACAGTTCGATATTCCGAATGAGAGTTAGAAATATGCATTTACTATCTCAATGATGCTAAGGTGATCATAATTGAATTCTAAGATTTAAAAAACTGATAATTTATAAATTGAACTTCAAATAAATTTTTACAGGCATGATTTAGAAAAAGAACTAATTTACAAAAATATAATTTTTGCACTGGTAGTCGTTTTGCAAAATCAAAAACACCATTTCAAAGAAAAAAAATTTCTGAAAATATTGGTATATTCAATTTGAGGAGATAAGGTCATTTGAGATATGAAATTTAAGAAAATAAATTTGCTCAAGTACTAAATTGAAAAATTTGAAAAGTTTGTGAAAAAAGTCCAAAATCAAAGTTTACTTTGGGTTAATTTGGATAAAATCCAAAATATATTTTTGGTTAATTTTAATTGACTAATAGGAGCAAGAATTAAGTTCAATTAAAATTAATTAAACACTAATCAATTATAAAAATTCAAAAAATACCAAAAAAATCAACAATTCATCGTAAAAAAAAACCTCATCGTCTTCTTCTTCTTCTTCCTTTGTACAACCAATAAGCCATTTTTCTTAATTTTTTTCAATTTTCTCTTACAAATTACCATAATCCAAGGGTAAGGAGGTATAAGGAATTAAGTAGTAGTGAAGAAAATATTTTTGGAGGAAAATCAAATATTGATAAAAAATTCCAAGAAAATTGAGGTGAGATTTTTTTCACTTTTCTTTCAAAATTTCATTGATTTAAGTTAATTTGAATTATTATTGTGAATAAATTTTAGTTTGTTGGTGTGTTTGATGTTTAATTTGTGAAAAGAAGGAATTAAGATTTTGTAGGAAAATTATGGAAAAAATTAAATAAAAATGGACAATGAGTATAATGAGACTTAAGGAAGATGAATATGGTGAAAAATTGATGAAAATAATTTTTAGAAATTTTTGTGGAATTTTTAGAAATTTTCCATAATTATGGCTAAATTTTTGAAAAATTATTTTGAATGATTTGTGCCATAAAATAATGAAAAATTATTTTTAGGAGTTAAATGGAGTGTTTGGAAGTAGAAGATAATTTTTTGAATAAATGACATATTTTTGGTGAATTTTTGGATTTTTAGCCTAATTATTGAAAAATTTATTGAATATTATTTTGGTAAAATTGGTGATGAAAAATATAAGAAAATGGGCTAAAGAGATCATATGAATTTATTTGAAATTTTTAAAGCATTTATTGAATTAATAGAAATTTTTGAGTAGAAAAATAGATTTTTGGAGAAAAAGGAAAAATAAAAGTAAAAAAAGAAAAATAGTTTGGAGAACGAAAAAAATAAGGAAAATGAAATATTTACAAATATTAAAAAAATAATATTAGAAAAATTTTGGTCGCATTAGAAAGCGTGTTGGATAATCGAAGTTTCAAATTATGCGTCAAATGTGTGTAATGAGAAAAAAATAATATTGATATGAGATTTTGATATATGAGAAAGCAGAAAGTATGGAGAAATTTTATTTTCAACAAAATATATGTTAAAGATGACTTTGTAATTAATTAAAAATTATTATTGTTCAGGCGCATTTACGAGACCGATGTCAAAGGCAGATTGAAAAAAAAAGTTGGCAGATATCGGTACGTGAAAGTTGATGTCTATACAGTAATTTATAATTTTAGTCATTAAATGTTAAAAATATGATTTTAATGAAATTTTGATTTAAATGAGTTTATATAATTAATATGAAATTGGAAAATAATTATTTATGACAAATATTAACAAAAAAAAATATATTTTTATGTATTGTTTACTTGAATGATAAAATATTTTGAAATATTATGGAAATTCATATTTGACAAGAATTTGATATTTTAACGCATATATTAGTATAGACAACAATTTGGGGAGTTATTGACATATCAATAGGGTTATTGGTCTGTTAGGTTTTCTGTAGTTATATATTATACTTTACGGCTCGGTACGTTTTCTGTAGTCGTATGATACATATATTCGGTCCGGTGAATTTTCTAGGACCGCGTGATATATTTTATTCACATTTTTTTTCTGATCCGGTGGGTTTCCTGAGATCATGAAATGATATGTACCATTCATTTCCCGATGATTAGTCTATGATGATTTAATATATGGGTAATAACAAGAGATTTTTATAAGTTTATGATATTGATGAAAAATTTTATATTTGTTATTTTTTTATAAATGACTACTATTATAAATTACTGTACCACTGAGTTATATAATTTAGCGCGGTCGTTTGTTTTTCTCTCGTGTATGTTTAAGGTAAAGATAAGACGACAAACATTGTAAATATAAAATTGCTGATAGTAAATTTCACAATATGGAGTCAAGCAATAGTGGTAGTCATTCCGAGCGGATTGACATTTTCTTTTGTATTTTATTATTGTGGCATTAGTGTTGTAAATAAAAAAAATTTAAATACTCATATATATAGGAGAATATAAGTAGAGAGTAAATTTAGAATTAGATTGCATATACAGTATTTTATATAATTGATTAAATGTTTTGGTATTTGGTTTTATAAATCGTAACACTACTTATCAATATGGTATACGACAGTCTATATAAAAGGATAAACAGTATTACAAAAGTAACAGTGCAATGACGTGGCAAAGAAACTCCATTTTTTTTCTAGTTCCGAAGAAACTCCCTTTTTATTAAAAACAAGTGGTCGAACGTTGTGAAAGCATCATTACTGGCTTGCATAGCCAATTGTAAAATTCTACATGGTTATTGCAAGTTCAATTGTATAAATGGAGATATCACTTTCATTTTTGCTAAGCTTGCAATATTTGCAAGTGTTGAGAGATAATTTTAAATGATTAAAAAATTATTTTGGATCCCATATAAATTATTTAATAATAATTTAAATAAAATTATAAAGAATACAATTATTGATTTATATAATTAATGGTTAATATAATTAGTTAATTAATTAATATTATTAATTTATTGTATGATTATACTTAATAAAATAAATATATTTATTAATATGATTATTATAAAATTTAAGCTTATTAATATAAAAATTAAAAATATAATTAATTTGATGAATTTAATTTCGTAATAAGTTAATTAATCAAAGACTACCGGTCGATTTAATTGAAAAAATTTGTAACCACTTTAGAGAAGAGGAAAATGATGATTAATGTAGTATTTTTCTTTTTATCAATTTTTTAAGTTGGATTTTATTTCAATTTTGTTTTAATTTTTTATGTAATATTTTTTTGTTAATGAAATGGTATAATTTATTTAAATTATTTTAAAGTTTTATAATTAATTTTTACGAAAATTATTAGTTTTAATATTAATTAATTTATAACAATAAAATTCAATTTATTTAACAATAAAAATAATTTAACATTTTAATTATTAATATTAAATATAATATATTAAAATATTAATTAGATTTCATTTATAAAAATAAAATATATTTCAAAATGAAAGGTAAAATGTGTCAGTGGAATCTACTAATTTAAAAATGGAATCCAATGTTTGCTATTACTATCCGACTGTATGGATAAAGATGCGCTGTGACGGGCTCTAAATTCCTCTATACCATTGTAGCCATCAAGTCACAATCACAAGGTGTAATGGGTCCCACAAGACCCACACTTTTCTTTCTGGTCATTGCTGTGTATGCCCCTGGTAGGTAGCTATCGCCCGTCGGTTCTTCTTCTTCGGCTGTGTTGTACTGTGTCGTGCAGGTTTTAAATATCTTCCACTATGTTAGTATCATCCCTTGTGGAACATTTGATTTTGATATTAATATGCTACGGAATGTGGTATAAATATTTTATTGTTAGTTATTTCTTTTAAATTTATAGATCCGATAAATGATACGGTTCAATTCAGTTCGATACTGTTATATCGATTTTCATGCCGATACGATACGCAAAATTGTTATTTAAATTTATAGGCCAAACTGAATGTACTAACATAAACTAGAGTCATTTTATTCAAAAAAAATCATGAAAAATTTTTGATACTAATTGTTGAAAACAATTTTGAATTGAAAAAAATTCTAGATTTAGGTGAAAAATAGATATTTTAAAAAAATTTAATTTAACTGAAACATGCAATTAAATTTTACATAACATACAAACATATCCTACATGTTAATCTAGAATATTTATTAATAATTTTAGCAAATTATATTTTATAAATTTTATGAATAAGTATTCTAACGTGTAATTTCCCATAATGCCCATTACGAATTTAGGCAGGAACAAAGTCACATGGGACTCTGAACTCGGTACAACATTAGACGCCTGCCTAACTTTCCAATTTCCACATTGGCATGTTAATGGAATTAGAGGTTAAAAAATTTTAAAAATTGGGATAAATTTAAAAAATATATGGAGTTGGTCAATGATTTATAGGTATTTCGTTTTCAAATTTTCTAGCGGTTTAGGGCATCATTCCACGTTTGACGGTGGCAATCATACAAGAGAGTATACAAAAATATAAGCTTTAATTTGAAAAGCAGTTGCAAAATTATAATATTTGTTGCCATTAGCAGCAGGGACCATCTAGGCTTTGGTAAGAGGGGACAAGTTACACAGAGAAATAAAAATGATTGATGTGGATTTATTTGCCCTTGCCAATCTAAATGATTAGCATGAGAAATGAAAATGATTGGAAGACAGCCCCACTTGGCTCACTAACTTCTTACCCACCAACCTACTGTTCTTCAGAAGGAAGGTAGACCGAACAAAATGAAGACGTCGGAAGCAATAATGAACAAATTTTCATCTGCCTGGTTTGCCATGTCCGGAAAGAGATCTACTAAACATTCAAATACTTGAAATAGCAAGCAAAACAGGCATTGCCTTCTATTCCTGCAATACTCCATAATTAGCCTGTCAACGTTTGGATGAAGTATAAAACTATAAGCAATTAAGCATTTTAATCCATTCGATCTGAAAAACCATGATTATTGCACAGGCTTATTTCCAATCAAATCTCAAAGGAAACTACATCAGTTTTTATTGACAGCTAGTTTAGTGGTGCAAAATTCAAATGACCAACAGGGAATTGGATATTTATTTCCAATGTAGACAAAATGGGGGGAACAATGCGATTCCAGTTAACGTAATGTGATACAAGGTCAAAACCAGCTTATTGGAGCTTCTTTTGCATAACAAAAACACGTCATGATGATCTTCATTGTTTCAACTCAAGCATATAACTCGTCAACATTACATTCGCCAAGAAAAACTTTGATGCTGCGTGGGGAACCACAACTGCCCTCAGCTAAAAGTGCTCTATCATTGGCAGCCATGTGTGCAACAATCTTGTATATCATTTCAATCTGGAAAAATAAGCAATTATAAGACTGGCAAAACATTTCATCTCGCGAGTAATATAACAAAGAATATTTTACATACATCTTCCGCATGGCAACGTCCAGCTACTTCCTCGAGCGTCAATGGTTCAACAGATTCTTTACAACTGTAAAAAGAGAGAAGCACAAGATCATTGTCAGTTAATAGCAGGATTCCAACAGGACATAAGTGGAACATCTAAAAAAGGAAATTAATTGTCCATCCTATTTGAAGTTACATTGCGTTGTGGTCACAAATTAACACCTCAAAAATAAAAACTTAAGTCCCCACAGTCAAGGGGACAACTTTACTAACAGGAGAACGGTAGTAGAACATCTGGGAAGCAAATAAAAACTAAAACATTATCGACAAAAATTCAACAACTGCCATGGCACATGGAAAACACGCTGTAATGAAGTAGAAGGCAGATTGTAAATATGCAACATTTTACCTTGCCTCATTAAGTACAGCCAAAACTCGTTTCTGAAGAGCCAATACTTCTCCTGCTGCCTTTTTCCCAGCTTCCACACCTGAGATATAATTAAGCACAGATGTAAAAATTAGTGACACTAATCATTAAATATGGAATAGCATACCAAGAGCATAGAGCAGGCAGTAGCCACAGCAGACTTCCATAGCATCCAAAATGTAATTCAAAGGCAATATAATAAGTAAATACCAGGTTGATGATAAGCATTTATATTCACAAGCGATGCATATATGCCAACTGCTCGCTCATAAAGTGCAACAAGAGCGCCAACCGATCTAGGTGTCACTTCTTGCACCGTAACTGTTATGGACTCTCTGTCATTAGCATAAAGAGCTGACCTAGTTCCCTGAAAAAGGACATCAGTTTCACAAGATAAGCATCATTTATAAGTAGCAAATTAATAAAGCTAAATTTCCAAAACTAGATTAGAAAGCCATTGCGAAGTGTTTATTAAATGACCCTCACAATGTCTTACCTGTAGCATTCCAAATAAGTAGTCACCACATGTGACACCTGGTTCAAGCTCCCAATCATGACCAGGGGGCCTATCGCGTAGAACTTCAATGAATGTCACAAAGAAATTGTGCACACCCTCTCTCAGTTGTTGAATGTAGCTGAAGAATGAATAGGATGGTACTTCAGGCCTCCATATAGACAACACCAAATAAAATATCATATAGATAATATATCCAAATTATATATAGGACTTACGCATGCTGATCTGTGCTACCTTTATTTCCATAAACTGTAAGTCCTTGATTCACCTGTGAAATTAGTGAAGTTCCCATTATACACAAAAGCCAAGAACTGATCCTGAAAGACTTCATTGACTTAAAAAGTTCTAACTTTTATAAACAAAAGGATGGCATCATGAATTCTAATTAAATCACAAGTTCATGTTTGCACGATGCAACATTTGATTCAACTTGTTAAAACTCAATTTCTCAAAAGACACAATCTTACAAGCATATAATAATTGTAATACAATACATTTGTCCAATACAGTTGATTTAGCCACAGAAACCTACGGACCCTGTAACCTGATTCACTTCATGGTTACTCTACATATTTAAGTATCATAACCACATAATAACCTGAAGGGCACACATAAAAATTTTTAGATCAGATATGAGTAGAGGGAGAAGCTTTGATGCCATGGTAAACCAATTCATTTATGAGTTGCCATTATTAATCCTCAACAAGCACTGGCAGGCACAATAAAAGTAAAGTTGAAGCACTTTAATTGTGCTTAAAACTAAAAATGGAAACTTATCAAGTGGTTATCTTTAAAATGACAAAACTTGTCTCTGAAGAAAATTTAGCAACAAGAAGAACAACAGAAGCTATCAGGGTGAAGAGGTCATTTCAACTACTTGATTGAACATACTCGATTGCCGTCCAAGTCAAACTCCTTGCCCAGTGACTCCATGACTAGCTGCTGCAGATACCTACTAAATAGTAATAAGCTGTCCTTGTATGGAAGGACGACCATATCCTGAAGAAAGTAAAAAAAAAGAATTAAGTATTTACAAGATCCAAGAGTGCCGACTTTCTGACTATGCAAAGCAACAAGTACCTTGGATCCTATCCCATCAGAGGTCCAATACCAGCATAAAGCTAGCAAAGCTGCAGGGTTATCCCTAAGCTGGAGAATAAGAAAAACATCAGGGGAAATTCAAGGAGAAAGCAAAATTCATATGGTAAAAAAAGCAAAATAGTAGAAAATATAGCTATGTTATGCAACTGTTCTAACGGTCAGCACAAAGCAGGCTGAAGAAATAAATTGAAAAACATGTTGAGTCACCACAGGAAACTTCTCATATCAGTTAAACTTCTCATCCAACCAGTCCTGAACCAACCAAGAAGCATTTGTATAGAAAGCCTTTGAATTATACAATAAAAGGGTATTCAATTAGCTTTTAAAAATATAAACAAAGGAACTCAGTAGTTAGACAAAGAATGAAAAATGAAGCCAGAAAAACGTGAATTGGTTATATGAGAGCTAGCGACATTTTTCATCACAAACAGATTCAATTCCACTCTTACCACTGTGGTCCTATTGGCCTCATCCATTAATGATGCACCAGCAAGCATTTCTCTAATGTCAATCCCCTGAAGAAAAGATAAATTGTAAGGAATGATGCATGAAAATTGGAACAGATGAATATATCAGACTTCAAATTCAATGGTGTCATTTACCTGAAGGGCTGCTGGAAGGAGGCCAACTGCAGACATTTCAGATGTCCTGCCACCCACCCAATCAAACATAGGGAATCTAGCTAACCAACCCTCAATTCTAGCAGTGTTGTCTAATAATGAATTTTCTTGTGTTATAGCAACACCCTGGATCAAATAATGCATATATCAATTTCAAGATCCAAAATACAAGAGAGAACCTGCAGATCCAAATTGCAAGGAGTCTATATAGATGACATGCTCATCAATATATCGCATCACAGATGGCATAAAATATAAAATGAATATTTTCATATCATAAAAAATAAGGTACAACTGCATTCAAACACGATCAAACAGGTTATATATCACATCTACAACAAATTGCCATTCAGAAACCAAGTCCCAATAAGAAATTTCTACAAACAAGTAGTTCCATGAACAGAAAGTGACAGCAGAAAACCAATAAATCCATCACAATGTATATCATGAAACAAAGAAAGATTGATTAAAAAAGAAAGACCAACTTGTACTATCATGAGCATTTGCATCCATGATGTGTCTTGCATTAGATGACCCAGTGAAGGATCAATGCAATTTCCTCATGTACAGATACTTAAACACATCATTCAGTTGGATACAAGCAAATACCAAAATATAAGCACATAAAGTCACAATGCAAAATATAACCAATTGAGTGTTTCAATATAGGTATGTGCAGGTCAATCTGCATCCAGTCACTTGTTTATTGCACATTATAAAGTTTTATTCTAACCATACTTCCGATTTAATTCAAAAGAAACTTTATATATATGCAAAGCATGAAAAAATTAACAAAAGCAGAAACAAGAACCTGAGATCAAAACCTGTTTTGCAAATTCCAGGCCAGCTTCACGAAAGGCCTTCTGCACTTCCAACAAACCGTTCCTAGTCTCAGGGGTACCCCCACTCTGCAAATAATTGAAACTTACATTAGCAACATATCAATTATTAACCATGTGATAAAGTGTCAACAAACTGCGCGCACAAGCATATCAGTGTATTTTTTCTAATAAGAAGTTTGATATCCATGAATACCTTTGAAATCACAATTACAAGAGTAGAAGCCAGCTCAGGACCAAGCTGAGCAATCTGATGATCAATCCCAGCTGGATCTGTGTTATCAATGAATCTTATCTACCAAGAAGACAAGAAAATATTATCTACTATAACCCATATTCTCAAAACAAACAGCAGCTATATATGTCAAAATTAATAGACACCTCATTCAAAGAACAGATAATTGATGCATTATAAACATAAGCAACAGACTCATTGTCAGCACAGGTCGACAACACAGACATAATAAAAGTGAATTTCCATTTTTCCAGAGCAACAGAAAATAAAAACAGAATTGTTAAATAAATCCAGTAAAAAATATATGCCTTTATTACAGTCCACTACACACAGGTTACATGGAAATAAGGGCATGATTGGCATATCATTTATAGCGGGTGTTTGGGATTGTTGCTGAGGGTCATAAAAGTAGGTTTTGAATCTTGTTTTATTTAATTGACTAATTTTTTTAATTTTTTATAAATTGCTTTTTTCAAACCTACTTTTAGAAAAAAATATATATTTACCTACTTTTACCAAAAGCAGTTTTTAAAACTAAAAAAAAAATTAAAAATACAATTTTTTTTCTGAAAAGTGTTTTTTCTAAATGCAATGCCAAACAAGCATATAGTTGCTAAATCATCTTAAGTTTATTCATATTTCATACAAAGCATTAAGAAACATTTGGAGTTGATTTGCCATGTTTTGGTAAAAAATATACCAAAAACAACTAAAAACACTTTCAAATTTTTGCAACAACGTCCAGTGTTACTGTTGAAAAAATTAACAAAATTGAAAATAGAAGCAGAATATAGAAAATGAGAAGATTGAAACTAATCTTTTTACTCAATTCAAGTTGAACTATATATAAAGAAAAAATAACAAAAGATATCATCAATTAAGGATCGTTACCGCTAAAATTTAAATTTAAAATAAGAAAGCTAATTTTGGATTTCTGCCAATTCAAATAAAAACTAAAATTCAAAATTATTTGAAAATTAATTTTCTGAATTTTTCCACCTAGATGCCATAATTTCAACAGTTCCTTCAGAAAAGAATTTCAACCTCATTGCTAAACAAATAGACCCTTTTGGAACCCATAGAAACCTCCAAAGAAGCTGCCAAAATAATACAATGGACTACTCACAATGAATATCTCTTAGACAAATATTGTTTACATTTCCCCCCTGATGTAACTGCTATATAAATTTTTTTTCCACAGCCCAGGTCATTCATACATTACAGTATTAATAGAGAAGACAGATGGAGGCTTGCTAGGCGTGTATTAATGAAAAATGATACATCCCATTTTTGAACAAGATCATGGTGACGTGTATTACAATCCAGAGAAATTTTTCCATCGGGAAATAATTTCAGGGTACTAGGATACCTTCAGAGGAGGATTATCAGGCGCCAGAGCCTCTGCGACAAATTGAGGACCAAGAGCTGAGCCTCCAATCCCAACAGAAAGTATTTGTGTAAAACGGCCTTCAGGAGAAGATGGGGGCTTAATCTGCATCAATAATATGTAAACAAAAAGGAAGTAAACAACAGAGCACAACAGCAGCGTTGTGCCAAAAAAACTTCAAGAAAAAAATAATTAGCACCACCTCGAAATCACAAATGAAGTCGATATCTTCTAAGTAGAAGAAATAATGAGCACTGAGTGCATGTATTTTTCAACAGGAAAGGCCTGATTCCAACAGAATTTTGAGGATAATTGGTAAAAGCATTAAGTATAGATTCAATCTGTACATATTCTGTTTCTGGTTTTCGTTTAAAGCCTTAGCTGTCTTGTGCTTATTAATAATTACGGGTTCCTTAGTTGCTGATTGGTGGCTTTTTTCATTTCTTTCATTATTTGGATTAGGCCTAGATTTTTTTTTTTTTTTTTATCAATTTGGGAAGCCTGAGAGTTGTTTGTTTGATTTGTTTGCACATGCAATCTTTGGCAATAAAATTGAACTCCATTGACCAAATTCAATTGCATTCAGCGTGCTGCAAAACGATCAAGATTAGTCCATCACTTCATGATTCTCTCATTGGACTTCTATCTCAAGCAATCAAAACATACAATTCCACATTACGAACCAACAAAGAGAGAAATGACAAATTGGCGTCAGAAGACTGACCTTACCACTGACGACTTCATCGGCAAACTTGCAAACGGCATCGAGAGTCCGTTCAATCTGCGTTTTCAAAAAAGATTTAGGCGCGAGGCTCGAATTCCTCAACCAATAATGCCCAACCATTCTCCCTTCATCAGGATTCGCAATAGCTCCTTTCTCTAGCTCCTCCATATCTGTAAACGCCTTTTGTAATAGGGGCTCCATCTCAGAAACAAACTCGTCAGAGAACCCAATCCGGCTGACATCCAAATACAGCCCTAGCTCCTTGTGCTGATACAACCAGTCAACATATCTCATCCATAGAGCGCTAGGATCTTTCTCCAATCCCTTTTTCGGCTTGACCGGTAACTTGTCGTTAGCTTTAGATAAATCGGTGGAGATTTCACCCGCAACAGCCTGAATAGAGACGAAACGAGGGCGAGTTGGAGGAGTGAGTGAGGTCTTCAGGGACAGGGGATTAAGAGATGTTTTAAGAATAGAGGTTTCAGACTTGAGAGATGGAGAAGATGAGCGGAGGCCGGAGAGGGAGGCCATGAAGAATCGGCACCGGCGAGGAAATAATACGAGGAAGGAGAATTTTGGCTACTCCATAGCCAGCGATATTTTCTAAGAAAGAAGGGGAAATGTGGTTTGGGGCGCTGCCGCTAATGACGGTATCTGTCTTTTTGTTTTGTCTGTTGGTTTTCAGGCTGAGATTGTACAGAGTTCGCACGTTGATTGGTTGGTTGGCTTTTTCTGCTGTTTCGGTTGACGAGAATGGACGTTGATTGCGCCGTAATTACCATAACGCCCTCGCATATTCCCCAGGTTTTGACTCTCGTTTCTGGCACAACAGAGTACAAGGTGTAAGCCCAGATGCTGTATGCCCAACAGCCAGCTGCTTGTATGGACCACAGGACCAGTAGTCAAGAATCATAAATTGGCCAACACAATGAAGGCCCCATAGCTTGATTCTGTTTACGGCTCCTCCATCCATTTCATGTTTTCAACTGTATTTAACGGGTTGTCAGTAATCAAATTATCCAACATGTAACAATTTAATATTTAAATTAAAATAATTTTTAAATTTTAATTTTAAAATATAAAAATATATACTGTTAATATTTATTAAACTAATTAATGAAATGATAGTGTAAATTTTCTATATCAATAAAAAAAATTTCATGTGTAAGTATCATGCGTGCAAAATAAATTTTACAAAAAATTTTCATTAATATCATCATTTTACCATATTTTTTCTTACTTTTTCTCAAACTAAAATAATCAAACGTTCCGTTAAATAGTTAAAATTTTTTATAAAATCCATTTTATATGCGTAGCATTTATATGTGGCAGTTTTTTACTGATATGGAAAATTCATATAATATATATTTTTATATTATAAAATTAAAATTTAATAAATTTTTTATTACAAATAATATTTTAGGTATTAAATTGTTACTAATTATATAATTTGAATATAATTTGTATAATTTACCAGTATTTTATATTTTTTAAGAAAATTAAAAATAATATTTAATATTTATAATTATAAATATAAAATAATTATATTATCTTTCTTTTAAAAAAAACTAAAAATAATAATAAATTATAATTACTTCAATAAAATTAATTTTTTTAAAATCAAGACATGATCAAAGTTGAAAATAAAAATTTTATTATTTACTATAATTTAAAAGTCAATTAGAATAGAATAAATTATATTTTTTTAGATGACAATTGAAATAAAACTGACGGAGTATATTTAAATGAGAGGAATAACTCCTTTTTAATATACTTTTCAATATTGATGTGAAGAGAGAAAAATAGATAAATAATGGGAGTTGATGCATCTGAAAATCTATTTATAAACAGTTGTGGTACGACAAAACCATCACATATTAGATCTCTCTCTTTTATTTATTTTTTTTATTATTATTTGTATCAATCATCGTTTCAGTATTAATAAAATTTTGTAGGGTCTTATGGGGTACACCAAGGTTGTAAAAATCGGTCCGATCAACGAACTGGAAAAGACAGTGGGTTCTGGATTTAAGATTGAACCGGAGTTGAACCGGTCTATGTAAGATTTTAATAAAATATAACATGTCTCATATATAATAAGTTAATAAAATATAATTTATCTCATACATAATAAAAATAATAACTCAAAATATATTCCATAAATAATATGTTTAAAAAGAGCAATGTCCATAATATAATTATTGTCTAACCACATCTATAAATCCATAATTAATAATATGTTCAAAAAGAGTAATGTTCATAATATAATTGTCACATAACCATATCCAAAATTAAAATTAAGCAAAAGATTTTATGGCTGAGTTTCATCACAATCTTCATCTCTTAAAACAAATTGATTTGCAGAAGTTCCGCCTTCATCCACATTCAATCGAGGATAAATTGTTGCATCAGTAGGACCAAATGATTCCAAATCAATATCATCAAAATATTGATATCTTGAATCATCTGCTTCTCTTGCATCTATTTAATTTCACAATGACAATATAATATAGTAAAAATAAATAATATAAAATCATAAACCAAGCAACAAAACTAACCTTTAATATGAGTGTCACTTTCTGAAACTAAATGTGCATAATCTTCATAAAGAGCAGCCTCTATTTCATTTAAATCCAAATCAACAGGTGTATCATCTTCCTCAATCCAAAATTCAGTCTTGTCAATGCATTCATAATCAATAGGATCATATCTCAATTTCTTTTTATGGAACCTAAATAATAG
>CATIWF010009085.1:0-26463 GCA_949630135.1 Balakata baccata | reverse complement strand
TAGTTAGTTTTGCCTCAACACAAATTTCACATTTATGTTTTATATCAATGTAGAAATTAGGTATGTGGTTCAAGTTAATTAACCTTCTCAAGGTATTATAATTAACATGTCCTAGTCTACCATGCCATAAACTGGAAGACTCAAGCAAATAAGCAGAAGATGTACTTTCATTATTACATTTAATAACAATTACATTGAGCTTAAAAAGCCCATCAATAGCATACCCTCTTCCCACATACATTTCACCCTTGGACAAAACAAATTTGTCTAATTCAAAAACCATTTTGAACCCATGCTTGTTCAACAATGAACCTGAAACCAAATTCTTGCGAATATCAGGCACATACAAAACATTGTTTAGAGTCAGCTTTTTATCAGAAGTCATCTTTAGCACCACTTGTCCTTCACCAAGAACTTCAGAAGTGGCAGAATTGCCCATAAACAATTTTTCCCCACTCTTCGGCATGAAGGTAGAGAACATCTCAAGATTTGAGCATATATGCCTTGTGGCACCGATGTTAATCCACCATTCTTTTGGGTTAGACCTAACCATGTTCACTTCTTATAACAGCAGCAAAATTAATATCAGAAACCTCTTTAGTAATATTTTGCAAGAGATTAGTTTTATTGCTCCTTTTCTTCTTTGGGAGCTTACAATCAGAAGCCTTATGACCCATCTTGTCACAATTAAAGCATTTGCCTTGGAAATTCTTTTTAGAAACTCCACGTTTGGCACCCATTTTAAGTTCCTTGAATTTCTTCTTTTTGGTATTTTGTCTATGTTCAACAACATTTACCTTTGCCTCAGAAGAATTCAACCCCCTCCTTTTTGAACCTCTATTGTCTTTTTCAATTCGAAGTCTAACAATTAGCTCCTCAATATTCATTTCATTTCGCTTGTGCTTCAGGTAATTTTTGAAATCCTTCCAGGGGGTAATTTTTCAATCATAGCAGCCACTTGGAAGGTTTCACTCAAGTTCATTCCTTCAGCATGAATATCATGAAGAATAACTTGAAGTTCTTGAACTTGACTTACCACAGTCTTGGAATCCACTATTTTATAGTCTAGGAAATGTCCCGCTATAAATTTTTTGGCGCCGGCATCCTCAAATTTATATTTCCGGTCCAATGATTCCCACAACTGTTTTACAGTCTTGATTCAACTATAGACATTGTATAATGAATCATGTAGCTCATTCATGACATAATTCCTACACAAGAAGTCGGAATGATGCCAACTGTCATAGGCCGTCCTTGTTTGGACATCTTGCTCATCCTTTTTAAGAGTAGAAGCGTCCTCAACCAAGAATCGTACAAGATTCAAGGTAGTTAGGTAAAACAACATTTTCTACCACCTCTTAAAATTCAATCCATTGAATGGTTCACAGGTACCGTTAAAGGCACAATTGGAGAGACAACCCGAGCAACAAAAATTGATGGCTAGGATCCATCCTGAACATTGGTAGCAGCTACCGTATTCTCTATTTCTACAACAACAAAAAAACTATATTAATTCCAAGAATTAATAAATCTAAATAAAGAATTAACAAACGAAATTTGTCTTAAGATTGTTAAAACAAAATGCATAATAACAATAGGAGAATTTGTTAATTCAATATTCAAAAATAATAAAAATAGAAAACCAATTTGAGACCTGTATAGCACACAGTTTTCTTAAGACAAATTCATCTCCCACACTGGTGTTTAGGATAATCGGCGTTTGTCTCCCAGGATACAACAGATTACAAGTAGTTGTTGAACATACAACACCTCCTTATAGTGAACTTTTAACTTGTCATACTCTCTATCACTTGAAAAGAAGAATGAGAAGAAAGAAAAAACTCTTCAAAAAGAACCAAAGTATATTTTTCATCAATTTTTTAAAATTCAAGCCAAAACCATCTATTTATACTAGATGGAGGAGACATGAGATTAATTGTGATTAATTTTCTTTAAAGGCTGCCAATAATGTCTTTATAACTCTCAAATAATGGTGAAATTAATTTTTGAAATATCAGAAATTGACATTCCAAAAGACATGAAACTCAAAAGTCCATTCTGGAACAGAATCCACACGGGTGTGTGGATCTGCCTTGCACATACTGCAGGCACAACGACACGACCATGTGGATCCACATGGGCGTGTCAGTGGCCTAGCCGTGTGGATCCACACGAGAGTATTGCCAAATATTCCAGAAATAAAAAATAATTTGTAAAAACTGGGTTTGTTCAAGACTACGAAATTTTGGGCCAACATTCGTGTACGCAGGTCGTGCACTCATGCATTAGCCCATCTCGGACTATGGATTTGCACCCCCGCTGCGCCTGAGCGCGCGAGAGAGAGCCTTCTATTCTACTTTTCTTACTCATGTAAGAATGCATTTTAATATATAAACACAAGTTCAACTTCAATTTTTAGTGATGTGTGACAAACTCCTACTCACTTTTCACCTTTAAATCTCCTTACCAAGGAGTTTACTTTGAACTTCAATTTCTATTCACACATTTTCCATTTTGAGCATATGAATACATTAATTCATAGTCTTCATATCAAGAAACATATATCTGGATCTTTCTCCCAAAACCAAGTTGTGGGACCCACCCGAATTATTCTCTCAAAATAGCTCATAATCACAATTTTTCCAACATTCATTTGACTATAAAGTTTTGAATTTGAATTTTCATTTGAACTTTTTTTTATAAAAAATATGAATCAAACATAAATTAGGAAAAAAAAAATGCATGATGAGAACGGTGAAAAGCAACATGTAAAATGAGATTCATATTTATTTTGATAATTTACTTTGTGTTATTGACAAGAGTAAAAATTAAAACAAATAAAAGGCATACCCATAATCATCGCTTTTAGTACTTAGTGGAGGGATTTGCATTTGGTTTCAATCAAATTCAGCTGTCGAATATTGATTGCCCTTTTTTTTTTTATTAATCTTTTTTCTTTTTTGTAAAACAAAATTCTATAATATCGTAAGTCTTTTGTGATCTTTTTGACTATTTGATGCTCCAAAATATTCCTTAAAACCTTTAATTTTTTTTTTTTTCCTTTTGTGATATGGTTATTTTATAGACTTAAGATTTGTTTGACATTACATTTCCAAAATTTTTTGTATTTTGAACTTTTTTAAGTTTTGAAAACTATTTTTAGTAGAAGCATGTAAATAAATTATTTTTCTAAAAGTATGTTTAAAAAAATCGGTTTATAAAAAATTAAAAAAATCAGTCAGTTAAATTAAAAAAATTCAAAATCCACTTTTAAAACCTTCAACATCAATCCTAAACACCACTTTACATAAATAAATTTTTATTTGAATCTTTAAAATATTTATTTATTGAGTTTTTTTTTGTCACTATCTACTAATATTAATGAGAATTTAACCAACTTTTGAGGTAAATTATAGAATTCAAATAAAATCATCCTAAAAATTAAATTTTCCAATCATCAAAAGTTTGTTTTTCCCAACTATACCAATTGTTATATCATACACCTAGGTTCTTAGAGTATTATGGATTTAAGATCCATTATACATATAAAAGACAGTGACAGTTTTATAAATAAAATAAATTTACACAGTTATCACACACACTGTGATAATTTTGTAAATATTCATCATCTGCTTGGAAAAATGTTCATTAATTTATGGAGAAATATTCATTTATTTATTACTGAAATATTTATTACGAATAGAGTAAAAGTTCATTTCTTGTAAACTATATATTCATTATCAGTAAATTATATCTTATAAATTGTAGGTTCATTTGTTATAAATTGTAGGTTCATTAGTAATAAAATAAAAGTTTATTATTTTGTTGAGACATATTCATTTGTTATAGAACTATAAATTCATTAGAAATAAAATAAAAATTCATTAATTTATCAGTAAATGTTCATTTTATTTATGTATTTGATTTAATAGATATTATATTTTTTTTATTTTGATTTATAGGCATGAATTAATTGAACCATCTTGAAGAAGATGTATTATGTATTTAATTTAATGAATATTATATTATTTTCTTTAATTTTTAAAGTAATAAATTAATGAATATTTTTCAATAATTAATAAATATTTTCTCAATAAAATAATGAAATTTTCTCAATAAACGAATAATGAATATGTATAAAATTATCATCGTATATTTAATAGCTGTGTAAATTTGTTTTATTTGTAAAATTGTCATTGTTTCTTACATATGTGATGAACTCTGAATCCATAATGCTCTATATACCTAAATCTATAATATAATTTGCGTGACTATATAATATTAAATGAGGAAACTTCAGTAAAAGTTCTATTACGAATAGAATAAAAGTTCATTTCTTATAAACTATAGGTTCATTATTGGTAACTTATATCTTATAAATCGTAAGTTCATTTGTTATAAATTGTAGGTTTATTAACAATAAAATAAAAGTTTATTACTTTACTGAGACATTCATTTGTTATAGAACTGTAAATTCATTAGGAATAAAATAAATGTTCATTAATTTATTAGTAAATATTCATTTTATTTGTGTATTTAATTTAATAGATATTATATTTTTTTATTTTAATTTATAGGTATGAATCAATTGAATCATATTATTTAATGAATATTATATTATTTTCTTTAATTTTTGAAGTAATAAATTAATAAACATTTTTCAATAAACTAATAAATGTTTTCTCAATAAAATAATGAATTTTTCTCAATAAACGAATAATAAATATTTACAAAATTGTCATCGTATGTTTGATAGTTATGTAAACTTGTTTTATTTACAAAATTATCATTACTTATTACATATGTGATGGACTCTTGATCCATAATACTCTACATATCTAAGTCCATAATATAATTTGTGTGACTATACAATATTAAATGAAAAAATTTCACTATCCACCCATTTTTTATTGTTTTTTTCAAAAATGGAAACCAAAATTTCTTTTTTGATTTATATAGAAAACCTTTTCAACTTTACCAAAAACTTTTTCTCTCCTTTCTTGTTGATTTTTCAATTTCAATACCATTCAAGATCGTCACTAATTATGCGATCGATCACTATCGAATGCAATGGCTACCATTAATGCAATCTACTTCAACTTCTATGACGTTTCTTCTTCTTCTTCAATGTTCGTTTTTATTTTTTCTTTTAAGTCTTTTTTTAAATGGATTCAAATAGATTTTGATTCTTGTTTAATTGAGTTTTTGTTGATTCGTCATGTTGCTGAGTGATTTGTTCATTCAATTGTTATTTGTCTATATTGTTGTTATTTTTTTTAAATTACTAAGATATCCTTAAGATATACCCAAAGTATTCCAAAGATATACTGGAGATATTCTAATATAATTCCAAAAGGTATACTGAAATATTATCAAAATATACTCAAGATATTTTAAAGAAATTCATTTCAGAGAATTCTCAAAAAAAAATCTCAATGTATACCCAATGTATTCTCATATAATTCCTAAAAATATATCGAAGTATTCCCAAGGTATTTCAAGAGAATTTTTTAAGAATTTTCAAGGTATACCCAAAATATCTCCAATATATATACAAGATATTCTCAAAATATTTTTAAAAAATTTCTAAGGTATATCCAAGGTATTATAAAAAGTATACCAAATTCTTTTGTTGGTTTTCAGTGAAAATTAAACTAAAATATCTCCAAAATATACCGAAATATACCATCTGGACATATTTTGGAGTGATTTTGAGATTTAGGTACTTTTGTAATTGTTAAAAGTAATTTTTATTAAAATTGAAAAAAAAAATATTAATAAAAGGTAAAGTTGTAATTATTTCTCTTTTTTTTTTTTATTTGTGAAAAATTTCCATATTTAAATTTCTTGGAAGGGAAGAGGCCCAGCCCAATTAGTAAGGTTGCATTTCATTTTGTACTTCACTCAAGCCCAATGTTCTTGCCTCTAAATTATGTTTTTTTTTTCCATATAAGTATATTAAATATCATTAATTGTATTTTTTCATTATCATATCCACATTTCGTATTGCTTTCTTGTTAAAACTATTGATTACTAATTGCAAGCAAGTATTTTCATTTTAACATAGAAGTTATTTATTTATTTAATAAGTTGCTAATTTTTTTTACTCAATTCAAATTTATTTAACAATTAGACAAAATTACATAAAAAATTATGAACTTTACACTTTATCACAATTATATCTAATTTTATAAAAAAGTTGATTTAATTATATGAATTTTAGATTTAGTAAAAAATATTGCCTCGGTTTGAATCTTATCCCAATCCTATGTGGCGCTTAGATGAAAAATACTAAAAATATAAAAAAGTGATGTGCTATGCCGATGTGAAAAAAAGACCACATAGGTTATTTTACTAAATACGGCTCTGTTTTTGGCTTGTAAAAATACTTCCCACCTAAAGTAAAACTACACCGTTTGGAACACTATGAAAGTGATAAAAGCATCCTCATATAATGTCTAGTGGATTTGGGAGAGATGTTTGGAAAAAATTGATCATTATAATTTTGATAACTTGTATAAAAATAATATTTAATTTTTTTTTATAAAAATTACTATATTTTATTTTATTTTCTTCATAAAAATCACTTTAAGTAATATTCTTTCGCCGAATTCTGATTTAGACAATAACATAGTACCAAAATGCTGATATATTTCACTATATCATCATTAACATAGATATCGCATTAATAAATTTAAAAAATTACAGTACAGCATTATTGTCCACTTTAATAATTTAGTAAAAAAAATTGGTACAAGTGATTTTTATAAAAAATAAATAAATAATTTTTTCGAAAAAAAAGAATTTAAAAAGTTAATTTTGCCCAAATTATCGAAGTATAATTAACCCGGTTCAACATAGGGAAAATTGGAAGGATGTCTCATCCCACCGACCAATGCTCCGAACCGCCGGCATAGACCAGAGAATGGCTAGAAGAAAACTTCTCTTGAGTCATCGATTTTAAAAGATTTGGAGTATTCGGCACGGTGGATGGCATGGACTCTGGTGTTGAGCGATCATGGAAACCAAACCGGCTCTTGATAGCGCTTGCAGACTCAGAGCTTTGAGTTCTGTGAAGATCCATCGTCTTAGAAGGACCATAATATGCAGGTAATAAGAGGTTTTACAAGTGCTTTAGCTCCTTCTGCAAAATAAATAATTCTTTTTTTTTTTCTTTAAGTTGGAAAATTCTGTAAGAGATTATTACAATGCATTTTCATTCTATCTTGAACGTGATTATCAGGAAATTTGCACTATATATAGTTTTGAATTTACTGAAGCAATGTTGTTTCTTCGGCAATTCAACTTAGAATCGCAAAATTCTTCTGAAGTTGCTAGGTTTAGGTTGGGCTTGAAATGGGTAATTAACTTTCTCAGGTTCGAGAAAACGTGTATCTAAGTTTTTGGTGGATTATATGTTTTAGATTTCGAGATTAACACCAAACAGTACCCGATTCCGTTGAAATCTAACATTTCAACCAATTTTTTCTTTAACATTTCTCCCAAATCCCTCCGCTCCCCATATCACGATACTTTGTCCCTTTCTAATTTCCGAGTGTCTCAAAAGGTGTAGCTTTACTACAGGCGGAGAGTATTTTCACAAGCCAAAAAACGGTACCGTATTGGGTAAAATAATCAGTGGCATTTTTTCCACATCAACCACTTTTTTATACTTTTAGTATTTTTCCACATCAGCACGATGCAGGTTCGGAGTAAGGTTGGGACTCATAGAGGTAAGATTTATTGCTAAATCTAAAGTTTATATAATTAAATTCAAATTATTATAGAATTGAATATAATTATGGTAAAGTGGAAAGTTTAAAATATTTTTTTAAGGAATTTAGCATAAAAATTAATATACAGAATTTCCAAGAAACTTCAAAATAATATGATAATGATGCAAAAGAAAACTCTAAATTCTTTGGATTAATTTTGAATTGATATATGTAAATTGACTAGAAATAATGTAAAAATGTGACTTTTTTTTTTCTCTGTCTTCTTTTAAAACGGTAAGACTGGAAAATCAAAATGTAATATGAAAAATATTAATATAAAAAAACAGTTTTATTATATATATTTATTTTTGAGTAAAGCTACTCAACACGATAAATCTCATCTGATCTGATGGTCACCATGAGTTTGTATTTATTTATGTAATTTAGGCTTTTTCATTTATTTTTCCAATTTGACTTTTTTTTTTTTTCCCGTTTGAATCATTCATGTGGAGGAATGTATTTCTCTCTGCCGTTCAATAGAGATTACTTTTGGTCTTCACAACGATGGATACAAAAGTCGCATCCTTTTGGTTTTCACACCATGAAAATGTAGAAATAATCGACGATAATTGTTTTGAAGTCAAAAAGCTTTGATAGGAATTGATAATGTTTTTGTTGATTAGGAGGTTACTTAGGCTGTGGGCTACACACAGAGCTAAAGTCAGGTGGTCTATTCCGGTGTCTCGTGGCTGCTGCACAAACAAATCTTAAAATGATTTATTGTTTCCTAGGCCTGTTTGTCATTCGTTTTTTTTTTTTAAAATACTTTTGTAAAAAAAATTTGAATTTTTAATACTTTTTAATTTTAAAAATTATTTTTAGTAAAATCACATAAATAGATATTTTAAAATATATGTATATATTTAAAAAAAGTAGTTTATAAAAAATTAAAAAAAATCAGTCAAATAAATAAAATAAATTCAAAATTTATTTTTAAAACTCTCAAATGCAATTTCAAACACTCTAATAGTGTTATAACGAGTGGTTCCATAAAAATTTGAAAAAATGACTTCATTTCACATCGGAATCATCGCAATAATTTATGGTGCTTATATGAGTCTGAAGTCCCTCCCTTTAATAGCTAGTTTTTGAGGTGAATCAAGGGCTCTGGGTCTATATGAGCCTAATTGATATCAAAGTCATGGCATCCGGTCTGTAAGTGATGCGGCATGCAAAGCGTGGTGGAGATTCCATATCGGAACTATTACAATGATCTGTGGCGCTTATATGAGTATAGAATCTCTCCCTCCAAGAGCTAACTTTTGGGATGGACCAAAGGCTCTAGACATATATAAGCCTATATATATATAATTAGGAAAAGGTATAGAATTTTACAAAACTAATTAATAAATATGAAGTTAACACAAAGATAAAATAAGAAAGAAAAAATTAATATTGCATTGGATATATAAAAGTGACAATTAATTGAAATTTTTTTATTTGAGAAAAAAATAATTAATTTGAAATGAAGAGATTACTATTTTTTATGATTTTTGTTATGTTATTTCTTATAATTGCTAATATTTATATGCTATTTTATACAATTATGTGATTTTTGCTATGTTATTTTATATAATAATTGCTAACATTTAAATATTATTTTATGTATTTAACCAATAATTGCAAGGAATTACACTTGTAGATGTTACTTTACAAGTATTACTTAATAATTATATGTGTATGAGTGACTCCAATGATTATATTTTTTGGCTATATAATAAATTATAATCATTTTCTTACACATTTTATAAATTAAACAACCACCAATATTAATAGAGATGATAAAAAGATTCAAATTTGAGACCTTTTATACGAGAACCAATCAACCACTTCTTAATTGATATAATAATTGATAATTAATCCTATATTTTATACATGAGCTTAATTAATATTTCCCCACTCTTGTACACTTTATTACCGCAATAAAGTATAATTACCTCCATTTATATATTTATATTTATAAAATAAAAAAATAAAAATTCATTTTCTATATTATAATATATTATGTAGGAAAAAACACTTTTTTTTTGTTGGATTTTTCTTTAAAGCCATATAACAAAATGGCGCATATATATGTTTTTTTAAATTATTTTTTCATATAAATTATTTTAAATGTTTATTCCAGATTCGAGGGTGATTATGCTAAAATCGTGGATGATGTAACTATCATGATCTGACTCAATAATATTTATTAATTCCTAAGATTAAGGAGATTAAGCCACAAATCTCTCAATTATATTTATAAGTTAATTAAGTCTTACATTAATAACGGTAGGAAAATAGGTGATTCTCCCAAACACCTCGCCCCCTATGTCCACCTGCCCAATAATTTGCTTTCCCTTTGAATTTGATGAATCATAGTTTAGGGGTATATGATTGTTAAGGGATAAGGCATTGTTTTATTTTGTCATTTTCCTCTATAAAGTTTTTTTGTCCACTTAGCTTTTTATATTTAATTTTTGGTTTGTATTATTAGTTGCTAATTTTATAAAATATTATATGTACTTTTTTATTTGTTATTGTATTGTGAATAGTATATTTGTAAATGATTATAAAGAAAAATATTAACATATACCAAGATGAACCAACAATCAAAAAATATAAAAGGCTAAATGGAAAAAATATTTCAAAGGATAAAATAGTAAAATGAAACATCTACATAGACAGGTATATGTCTTATGCCAATTATTAATTACAGAAAAAAAAAATATTTATTTTACAATATTCATTTTTACATTATATTCTAGAATTATAACTTACAAAAATATTTTTAGTTATAAAAGAGATAAAACGATAATTAATTGAAAATTATATATTAATTTAATTTTTGAGAATAACATAGTAGGCAAATTAATACTTTCACATTGACTGCCTTATTAGGACAAGTAACCTTTCTCATAAGATTATCCAACCAAAAACGAACAGAAAATCATTTCCTGTGCCCTTCATTATATTCATGGGCCAGAGTCATTGTTCAAGAAAGCACAAAGTAGTTCATATCATCCTATTTTTGTCGTTTCAATCGATGCCTATGTAGTCTCTGCAAATTCAGCTCAAAAAGCTTAAACTTTAAAAAGCTCAAAACTTGATCTGGGTTTTTTTCCTGAATAATACCCAGAACCAGAATTTAATCTGCTGTTCAATTTTGTCTCCAAAGTTTGAGGCTTTATCCGCTGTTTCTTTGTCCGAAATTCCATCGATGGGTTGTTTTAGCAGCAAGGAGAAGCCTTCAAAACCAGACTCTAATGGGTGTAGAACAGCAGGCGCTGATAATTTAAGCCAAAACCAGCAACAACCTTACCATCAGCTACCACAATATCACCAACAGCAACCACAAGACCGCCGCCAACATGCTGTGGAGCACCCAAGAGTTGGCATCCCTCAAGCCCAAGCAAAAATCCCACAAACAGTACCTCAACAGCCGCAGGCCACACACCCTCCCCCAGCAACAAGGTCAGTCCCAAAACTAGAGACTATCTTGGGCAATCCCTTGGAAGACATTAGGCAGTTTTACTCCCTAGGTAAGGAACTAGGTAGAGGCCAATTTGGTATTACTTATTTGTGCACAGAGAAATCTACTGGACATACATATGCCTGCAAATCCATATTAAAAAGAAAATTAATTAGTAAGAAGGATAAAGAGGATATTAAGAGAGAGGTTCAGATTATGCAGCACTTGTCTGGGCAGCCAAACATTGTGGAATTCAGGGGTGCCTATGAGGATAGGCAATCTGTGCATCTCGTGATGGAGCTTTGTGCTGGTGGGGAGCTTTTTGATAGAATTATTGCTAAGGGGCATTATTCAGAGAGGGATGCTGCTAGGATTTGTAAAGACATTGTGAATGTAGTGCACGCTTGCCATTTTATGGGAGTAATGCACCGTGATCTTAAGCCTGAGAATTTCTTGTTGTCCAGTAAAGATGAAGGAGCCATGTTGAAGACCACTGATTTTGGGCTGTCTGTGTTCATTGAAGAAGGTCGTTTTCTTATTCCTCTTTCTATAGGTTATATCATCTAACAGTAATTGGATATGTCATAAAGCTGTTGCTGAAAGGGTTTTGATACTTGTGATATTGCACAGGAAATCCTTAGAATTTGGTCTCAAGTTACATAAAGTTGTTGGGATCATTCAGATAGTAATAGTTCAATTCACTGATGTTTTGCATATATAGAAAGGATAGCTAAGTTGAAAGTCTCATGTAGAATTAGAGCAGGATGGACGAATCTGGAGAAATATGATAAGTTATTATTTGCAAATATTGAGGGTAGCTTGTATGGATGATGCTTCAATTTGATCTCGCTCAAATTTTCATTGTCTCCAGTGTCTTGTAGATTGTTGAATTGTTGTGTAATTTAGCCATAAATATGTATGTTGATTGAGCTTCTTCAATATATTTTGCAGGGAAAACATACCGTGATATAGTAGGCAGTGCTTACTATGTTGCTCCTGAGGTATTAAGGCGTAGTTATGGAAAGGAAATTGATGTTTGGAGTGCAGGAGTTATCTTGTATATTCTACTCAGTGGAGTACCTCCATTTTGGGCTGGTAAAGATAATTTTATTCATTATTTGAAGCAAAAATTATTTTTCAGTTAAGATTTTTTGTTAACTACTTCAACATGACTGCATAGACTAATTTGATCCATTTGTTTTACAGAAAATGAAAAGGGAATATTTGATGCCATTCTCGAAGGAGATATTGACTTTGAAAGTCAACCATGGCCATCAATATCTGAAAGTGCTAAAGATCTGATTAGGAGAATGCTTACCCAGGATCCTAAAAAGCGAATAACTTCAGCACAAGTTCTTGGTATAACAACACCATAATTCTTTTTGGACATGGTTTTAACTCTCAAAATAAATAATTTTATTCTTTTCTTGAGTACAATTCATTTTATTGATTTCTCAACACTAGGTGAATTCCCATTTGTTTACATGTTAATATGTGGTTTTTACTTTTATCTATGCATGAGAGCTTTATCTGGTGCAGAAAGGGTATACTCATAATATTGAAGTTGCTATTCAGCAATCAATACTCACATTATTTGTTGACTTATAGCACCATGCTATCATGGTATGCTTCTGGCTAATACATATTATTTTCTATAATTAGACCATCCATGGCTCAAAGATGGAGGTGCAGCATCAGATAAGCCCATAGATAATGCTGTTCTCTCTAGAATGAAGCAATTCAGGGCTATGAATAAGCTCAAGAAGCTTGCATTAAAGGTACTACTTTTTTATACCTGTAAAATAGTCTTCTCATTTAGTTAAAAACTGGCTAGAATTCACACCTAAAGAACTGTGATTGTTCATGGTTATCTAAATTGTAGGTTTTCTAAAAAATATCAGAAGAGATATTTGCTTGAAGACTATTCGCTGTCTAAGATCAGTAAATTCATTAAGAAAAGATACTGTAGCTTGTAGCACTTCATGTGGCTGCTTTTGTATGTGTTTCACCATTTGCATACGTTCTACATTGCTAAGTTACACTATATCCTTTTGATGAAGATTTGTCGGAGAATTTTGAATATGTTACATAAACTATATGGTTGACAATTATGTGAAGGTGAAAATTCTAGCTAAATTTACTGTGCTGTTCAGACTTTTCTGTTGCATTTTTATATTGAAGATGTAGAATTAACCATCCTTAAGATAATGAGTTTATCTCATCTCATGCATGCAGAGCAGCAAGCTGCTTGAGTTTAAACAATGGAAGTTTCCATATCGGCTTTTGCCTATGGTCATGTTACTGGACTTTTTCTAAGAGATATTTTAGAATCACTGGTGAAACAGTCTGTTGCCACCACTTTTGGCATTGCAAACTGTTATACTTGATGCTATGGCTGTTACTCTATATATCCCTTTTCATTTGCAAACTAATATCTTTAAAGCATATAGCAGTAATTCCAGCCATGATTGTTGTAGTTTGCTTGTGCTGTCTTGAAAAAGCCAAATTGCTTTTGTGATCCTGACTGCAGATTATATCCCTCACACCGGTACCTTAAAATCCTTGTGCGCTTTTGTTTCTTAATAAGATCTCTTACTGATCTTATGTCAGATCCTTCAAAGGTTCGACAGGATTACTAGATTTCCATTTGCCAGTGGGTGATTAATGTTTTTAAAGCTTTAGATTTTCAAATATTGTTTAATAATGTTATGTTCTATGGTTATAAATTAGGAGTATTTGCATAACAAGAGCAGTGCAGAGGGCAAAATGCAAAAGTTTTCAAGTTTTGAGTTGACTCAGTTTAGATAGTTTTTCTTTTCATATTCTCTTTGCTATATCTGTGTCCTTCGGAATTCTCTAGGTTATTGCCGAAAATCTTTCTGAAGAAGAAATTCAAGGTCTTAATGCAATGTTCACTAACATGGACACTGACAAGAGTGGCACAATCACCTATGAAGAACTGAAGACAGGCCTGGCTCGACTTGGGTCCAAGCTGTCTGAAGCCGAAGTTAAACAACTCATGGAAGCTGTAAGTAACAACGGGCTTAAGACACCTTCATCATTGAGCTCACTTCTCATACTTAACTGACAGCCTTGTTTTCATGTTTATAACGTATTCCAGGCTGATGTGGATGGAAATGGATCAATTGACTACATTGAGTTCATATCTGCCACAATGCACAGATACAGACTGGAAAAGGATGAGCATTTATACAAAGCATTTCAGTACTTTGATAAGGACAGGAGTGGGTGAGTTTCCTGTGTTTATAGTATTCACCTTTTCTGGAAATTATTGATCTGAGTATTCAAGTTCTCTGTGTTTAATGTTCTACTGATAAAACAGAACATATGGTTGCAATTTCTTCCCTCCATTATTTCCTTAAGCGAGTATTAACCTTCTAAGGCATGCCGTGAAAAAACTACAATAAACTATTTATTTTATGTTTTTATTTTGTGTCTTTTACCTCAATCACTGCATTCTTGAAGTGACATTTTGGAGAATTTCATTTGTGCTTTTAATCATCTTTCAATTATATACATGGTCTTAGTTGTGGAATGGAAGCCAATAGGTTAATATAAATTCCTTGAGAACTTGAGTTTGAAGGCCTTTTGCATTGGCTTAGTGAGATAAATAAATTGAATAAAACTTTGTTTCTGATGTTCATTACAGGTATATAACAAGAGATGAATTAGAGTCTGCCCTGAAGGAGTATGGTATGGGAGATGAAGCCAGTATTAAGGAAATAATATCCGAGGTGGATGCAGATAATGTGAGTGACCGATTATTTGTACTTCCGAAACCTACCTTATAGTTTCTCATCACTAATAAAACCTTCTGCATTGACAGGATGGGAGAATCAACTATGAAGAATTTTGTGCAATGATGAGAAGCGGATTTCAGCTGCAAGAAAAGCTCTTTTAGTTGCACCAACAGGAGCTAAAGTTATTTTTTAGGCATTAATGAGCAGAGAAACCAGTTTGAGAATCCAATTGCCATCTTGAATTCACAAGGAGCAGTTCAACAGATGTCTGGATTGCTCGGTCTTGCATTTTGATGTTTGTGAATATAATCTTGTCAATTTTCTAGTTCCTTAT
The DNA here is from genome assembly GCA_949630135.1 of Balakata baccata. Lineage (NCBI taxonomy): Eukaryota > Viridiplantae > Streptophyta > Magnoliopsida > Malpighiales > Euphorbiaceae > Balakata > Balakata baccata. The sequence goes on along the minus strand of CATIWF010009085.1, from coordinate 11,142 downwards.
CATTTTAACCTGATTTTTGGATGTGATTTTAGTAGAATAGACCTCTGATGGATGATGAGTGAATACACAGCCATTTTTCTAGTGAGTTATGTAAATGTTGCTGTCAAAGTGTACGACTAAGAAACTCATTTTAGTAATAATAACATCATGTAAATCAAAAGAGCTATGTAAGCAGATTTTTTTTTTCTTTTTGTACGAGAGATCCAATGTAGATTCAAACTTGAGATTTCACAACTTTGGTCACCAGACCAATACTACTATATTAAAACTTATTGTAATAGATCAATTGTTTTTCTTTTATGCTTTGCAGCCTCGGAACAAGACCTTTATCTGCAAACTAAAGCTTTTGTTAGTACAAGATTTTAATATATAGTTTTTTCTTTAAAAGAAATTTTGACACAAGTGATGGACCAAACAACCAAACTTATTATTATTATTGCAGTTTATTTAGCAGTTGATTCTTGTATTCATGGGAAGTCTTCATTTATCATTTAAAAGACTAATATGTCCTTTAATTATTGATTGATCTATGATGTATAGAGGGTTAAGTTGGCAATCAATGGAAACTAATAAACTAAGGATAGTTCTATGACAAGGCATAACTTAAAAACAGAAGGATGGTATCCAAGGTTTTAGCTTCATATTCCTCTGACACAAATTACATTAGAGACAACCATTTGGGTTACCTTTCCACGTGAGGTTGGTTTAGTGAAATGCAAGCCCACTTGGAATTTACATTATACGCACGTGTGTACACTATTTCTTTATTATCTAGGAAAAGGAGACATGGGACTCTAGTCAAGACACACAAACAACAAATATCATTTAATTATCTTTCTCAGCATTAATCTATTTGCCATTTTTGTTCCAATTTTCCTCAATTAACATAAAATATTTGTAATATATTCATCTATCTATTTATTTTCTTCAATTTATATTAAAAATTCAAATATTTTATACTAATTGAGATAAAAAATGTTGAGACAAGTAGTATTTCTCTTTTACATATTTATGTATTGATAATTGGGGAACATCTCTTACTCACGCATGCTTTCCTTTTTCTTAAAATATTCTGGTTTACTTCATTTCAGCAAATCCTCTTCACTCAGGACATTCGTGTCATTAAGAAGGCAAAAGCATAAACATTGAAGGCAAACCAATTAATAATTTTCCAAGTAAAAGAAAACATTTTGTTTGTCCCATTTGGAAACAAATTTTTTTTTTAAGCGTGTGACTAATTGAGATTTTACAGTTATAGTTATGAGACCCGTATCATTAAATTAAAATTTATCGGTTGAAAGTTGATGGTAATACATCAAAGTTGATAATTGTTTGTACAAACTTGAACAATGTAATTAATTATATAATTAGCAGTGCCTCGGATGCTCCTTCAACTTGCTTGAAAATAGGAGTTGCTCATATATATATATATATATATATATATATATATATACTTGAATTGTTTTTATGTGTCATCATTACAAACTGTTTCCAATATAATAATCCACTAAGCCGACCCTTTTGAAAAGAGAGCAAAACACCCATTTTCAATAGACCTAACAGGAGGAAGAGTTGCAATCATCAATTTACATCAAGATTAATTTTGAAATTAATTTATTTTTAATTTTTCATCAATTTATTCCATTTCGTTCTAAACACTCTATTACTTTAAAAAAAAAATTATGTTTTTTGAACATAAATTGTAAATATAATATATATAATTAAAGCAAAACGATGAAATGGAACACATTGGAAAGAAATTAAAAATTGTTGACTAACTATAGACTCAAAAATTAATTTTGATATAGATTGATGATTGTGATAAAGCTTGTGCGGAAAATTGATCCTTAATATAAATATATTTAATTCTTTTTTTGCACATTATAGCAATAAATTTTAATTAGTATGATTGAAATTATAAATTTTGTTTATACTTTTTCTAATATCTCTATATTAATTAGGAGTATACTAAAAAATAATAATTTATATTTATCGGTAATAATTAAGACACATTAAATTAAAACATATAAAAAACTATAATTTCAAAAGAAAAAAAAAGTAAAATAAAAGTTCCAAGGAAAAATAAGCTTATCTTTACTATAGAAAGAGTATTAAGAATAAAAATTCCAATTAATGGGTTTGCTTTGTTAGATCAAAGCCAATTAGCAATAGCAAATAATTAATAAAAGGAAAAATTCTTAGATATACCAGGTCCATTACATTATTTATAGATTAATTTAATCACACAATAATATGTCTTTAATTATTTTATTTTTATTGGTGAACGTGAAGATAAAAATAAAACAATGTATATTATTGTGTGATTGGATTAAAATCTAGTCTAATATAATAGCATAAAAGCTGAAAATTGTGAGTCTGTGGTCTTGACTTGGATATATAAAACAAGAAAAGCAAGAAAGGAAAAAAACAATCAGAATATAGAGAGAGATGCACGTGGGATTGCATGCCTCACTCCTCGCCGCTCTCTTTTGCTTTTACAAAACTGAAACACAGAATCAAAACCAAGAAGAAATACTTCTCAATCATTCTCTTCTTCTTGTCTCATCAAGAACTTTTCTTCTTCAAATCTACAGGTTCATTGCTTCAGCTTTCATTCTCCATTTATCTCATTTATGTTCTTCCGACACTGATATACTTAATAATGAAATTTTTAGCATTGCTTGTATTGATTTTATAGCTTTGTATGTAGAGCTAGCCCCCTAGACCACCCACCATATAGTTTTGATTTCAAATTCCTCTCATTATTTTGATCATTTTGAGATTTTCCTTAATGGGTATTAGCCATCTTATTGATAGGTGATCATATTTTATTTAAAAATAGGACCTTTAGTGTGGTTATTATCAATGGTGGAGCTTCAATCCTGTGCTAGTTTGGTCAATGCCTCTGCTTTGTGTGCCATTGAGCAAGAAGTGAAAGGAGACAATACTGTCAATACTGTCATTGCTGAGATATCAGCAGAGTTGCAGAGGGAAAGAGAGAAGAATGCACAACTCTTGGAGAGAATATCAGCACTTGAGGCTCAAATACAAGAAAAATATAAGGAATCCATCACCACTCATGGTCAAGTATGATTTTCTGATCTCATCGTTGTTGCTTTTTTAGTAATATAGCATATCAGAAGTCATTTTTCTTCATATATAGGTGTTGATCTCATAATAACTAATGAACATGTAACTGTCTCATTTTGGGTATTTTCTGGTTTCACCTGTTCATGTCAATGTCAATGTTTTTGTTTTTCCTCTCTTGATTTTTTTAGCAATGTGCCATTTATATTCTGCATATTTCTGTATGCACATTGATATGCTATTGGAAACATGTATTATAATTTTTTAGATTAGATATTACTCTTGCTTCAGTAAACCTTTGAACTTGAAACATTTTTTTTTGGCAATGATTGATAACCATATCCATTATAACCATATCCATTATAACTGTATTTATCTAGGATCCTACTTGTTATGTTGCATTTCAGGGCAGTTGTCTGAATGCAACAGAAAGAAGTACTAAGAAGTTTAAGCGACAAAAAATAGGATCGGATCAGAATGGAACTGAAGAGAGAAATGTTGTAAATGGTGAAATAGCATTACCGATAAAGCATGATACTGAATGCAAACCACCAAGAGATGCAAATGTGAAAGGGAGATTAGTTAATTGGATGAGCTTGGAAGAGGCTCAGTTCTTGCATATGGATAAACTGAAAGATGATGACTTAGCTGCTGACTGTGATGATACAGAAGACAGTGATGAAGAAGATGACTGTGAAGAGGTTGATGTTCAAATCTATCACAAAAGTGGTTGTGGTGATGAGGGAATAAACGTACCAACCAGCTCAACAAGTTTCTATGCTGAAGTGTGTGAACCAACATTTCCAAGTGTAAATCAAGATACAATACAACCTCAAAAACAAGACATGAAAGAAACAGAAAACATTGGAGGCCAGAAGAAATCATCTGATGATCCTGTTTTTAAGGAGGTTTGTTATGCAGGAAATAGAAAGCCACCAAAGTTGGCATTTTGTCCCAAGGAAGTAAAAGGGATATTAGAGTCTGAAGCCCTACTGTCCAAAAATGCTCAGTCTCACACCATAAGGAAGATCATAGTTTTTGCTTCTCTTGGTATCAGACATGGCTGTGATGATATGTATGAACTAGACTTCAATCATTTCACCATTCTGAGGAAAGGGGAACCATATGTGTCTCCAAAAGATCCTGGGGTATGCATTTCAAATTCATTTTTGGATCTTAATGCATATAAATTGTCTCATTTTTTTTGTCGTGAATCTCACGTTACTTGCTTATAAAGTCGAGGTTTTTGGATTTTTTAATGTGGTATCAGCGCTTATTCCGTTTTTGCTTCACACAGGGTATGCACTAATATGGTATCATAGCTTAGTTTCCTCTTTGTTGAGTCTCCTACAGGAACATGTGCTCTATGAGAATCCAGGCTTTAGGAGGAAAGTCTTTTTTCCAAATAGGCAAAATCCAATACTGTGTCCTGTTCAGACACTTGAAGAGGAGAAGGCTATGCGTCCATCTGATCCTAGCTGCCCATCATGCTTATTTCTCTGCATTAAGTATGGTGGAAGAACAAGAAATCTTCCTCAAAATGAGTAAGTACATTTTTCCGTTGTCATTGTGTTTCTGTCCTGAAATCACAGTTGTAACTTGTTTCTGCTGAACCCTGAACCTAAACAATAAACACATGTTCCAAGTAACACTCATGTCATCAAATTTTCCAGATATGTAAGGCAGCGAATGGGAAGAAACAAGTTGAAATCTTTCGGGCCAGTTATGTGTCGAATGGCAATGCTAGTCCACATCCGCAGTGGAAGTTTCTTCTTTAAGGCCTTGGGAATCACACTTCTATTCATGGCTGGTTTTCCTGATGATGTGGTTCAAAGGGAAACCAAATATAGAAACTTAGACTTGCTGCAAAAGTATTACAGGTAGATGGACAATACTTATCTGGTCCGGATTAGTCATATGAACTATTTCTAATTAATACTCCACCTTGTAAGCAAAGTAGTTATTACTTTGCATACATGACAGTATAAAATGGAATTTTAATGAAGACTCTCTCTAGGGAAGAAAAAACCGGTGATGTAGTTTCATAAAATGCAAGAACAAAGTAAGGTACCAACATACAATCTGTTAACAGCAGACTCACAAATTTTCAACTGCAGGACAGATGAAGATGCTGAAGGAGAGGAATTAGTTCTTTCACATCCAATTACCTGTGATACTGTAAGAAAGAACTTCAGAATTCAAAATCACGGAAATTTTCTTTCAGAAAAACTGAACAGAGCAGAAAAAACTTTTAACTGAACTAAGCCTTTTCTGCTCTATTAGTCTCATCTAAATACAAGAATTTAAAGTTTTGCTAACTTGTTTCACTTTCAGCAGGGCAGTCCAGGTTCTGAGAGATTAAATGGGAAGATAATTTCAACAAAATCAAGGGGAAAGAAACAAGCAAACTCCATAAGTAAACCTGACAAGTTGCCAAGATCCTCAGTTCATCAGTCAGCACCATTAAACTTAACATCTCCCACCCAGTTTGGGCTAATGGGTTATACCTCAATTCAAGCTCAGGCAATGGCATCAACATTCCAGGCTATACCATCTCAAACTCTATCAGAATTCCGAAAAGACTCGAACCGAGGAATTAACAATTCTGCTACAAGTTTCTCTTACAATAATCAAACACCGTATCATATGTTCCCACCACAACCAGCAAATGCCTTCATGCCTATGGTATATTGGTCTGCCCCAAATGTATTTCCTCCTAATCCTTATGCTTCTGCATATGGTTATCAAGCTTTTCCATCAAATGTAAACTACATTTCCATGCACCCTCGGCCTTATTACACCCATCCTTCTTTCAGTTCTTTGATTCCAAAAAAGACAGACAGGAACTGGAAGAATGAAGCGGCGGCTTTGGAAGAAGCTGATAGCGATTCTGATAGCAGTTCTGGCAGCACAGAGCCAAAAGAGGTGTTGGCCAGCAGCAAATAATGTACTAGAAATTATCATAATAACAATGATAATGTCTTTTATGTAAATTATTGGTGCTGGAAAATAATACTAGCAGAGAAATTTGCTCTGCAATGCAAATTTAGGCCTCCTGCATTGATTCAATTGTTATATGATGGACTCTGGTCCATACAGTAATATGGACTAAGACCTATCACACGTGTAAGAAGCGATGATAATTTTGTAAATAAATTAAATTTATATAGCTATCAATCACACGATGATATTTTTGTAAATATTCATCATTTGTGATTAAATAAAGGTTCATTAGTTTATTGAAAAATATTCATTAATTCATGAAAAAAGATCAATTACGAATAAAGTAAAAGTTCATCACAAATAAACTGAAAAAGTTAATTACGAATGAACTAAATATTTATTAGTTTATTAAAAAATGTTCATTACGTCATTAAAAAATATTCAATACGAAATAAAGTCAAGTTTCATTAGTTTATTGAAAAAATTCATTGCGATTAAATTGAAAAAATTCATTATGAATGAACTAAAAGTATGGTTATAAAAACCAGACCGGTCTAGCCGGTTCAACCGGAAAAATCGAAAACCGGCCCTTAAGCGGGGCGGTTTTTACTCCAATCCCAGGGAAAACAATCCGGTGGAAAAATCGGTTTTAATCGGTTTTTTTGGGTTTTTTTTAATTTTTTGTAAAAAAAATTTAATTATTAAATTTGGTCTAATATAGCCAATTCAACCGGTTCAACAAAAAAATTGACTTCAAAACTAGATGGCTTATCTATAAACTAATCAAATTAGTCAAAATAAACATGTTTTTAAACAATTAACTCATTCTTATTTATAAAATAATATGTTATCTTCATTCTTACTTTTTTTTATGCGGAATTGTTCACTTATTTTTACATTTTTTGTTATTTCTTTTTTATATTACTTTTCTTTTACAATTTGAAAATTTTGGCCAATTGTATTTTCAAGTTATAAATCACATTTACATTTAATAATTAATTAAATATTTAGTTATACAAGTATATGAAATATGATTTTAAAAAAAAATAAAAAGAGAATATTAGACCTGTTATATTATTATTATACACTAAAAAAGATTTCCAACAACTTATTCTCTATTTTTATTATGTATGAGATATATTATATTTTATTATATATGATATATGTTATATTTTATGAAAATATTATGTAAACCGGTTCGACCTTAAATCCGTGACCTACTGACTTTTCCGGTTTATTGACTGGGCCGGTTTTTACAACCTTGACTAAAAGTTTATTAGTTTATTAAAAAATATTCATTAATACATTACAAAAATTTTATTACAAATAAAGTAAAAATTTATTAGTTTAATGAGAATATTCATTACGAATAAATTGAAAATGTTCATTACAAAATGAACTAAAGGTTTATTAGTTTATTAAAAAATATTTATTAATTTATTAATCAAGATTCATTTTTTATATTAATATAAATTTATTTTATTTTTCTATATTTAATTTAATGAATATTTTTTTGTTTTATTTGTAGATATGAATTCACTGAATTCTTTTAAAAAAAACACAAAATGTAACAAAAATCGAAACAAAACGAACTGAAAAAATAATAAATCGAGACAAATAACATTTGAAAATGCAAAAAAAATATAAAATAACTGTTGATTTTATTTTAAAATAAAATGAACATTTATCAATAAACTAATGAACTTTTTACTAATAAACTAATGAATCTATATCAATAAATGAATTTGTATAAATTTGTTTTATTTATAAAATTGCTACTGTACCTCTTACAGGTATTTGGTCCATATTACAATATCAACCGTCGTAGATGATATAATTTGCGGCATTGACTGCTGCCATGCAACTCCCAAGATTTACATCCTGTGTAGTTTTCAATGATTTTTTTGGTCACTTTGCCATTGCTTCTCTAATATTATTCTGTTTAAATTTACTAATATAATCCTAATTATTGTATGTATTTATTAAGAAAATATGGACAAATTTATAATTGCAAACATATTAATTAGTTAAATTTTTTATATTTAGAAGAAATAGTAGAAAATTTATGCAAATTAATTTGTAAAATTTTATAATCAAGAGTAAAGAACGGAATATTTTTAAGTTCCTCACCGCCGTCACCGGTCAAGAGACAATATATTTCTCTCTACTTTAGCATCTCTATGACGACCTTAGTTCTTTATTTTTGATTTTTTTTCTGGATAAGCATAGGTAAATTTCACAAATGATACCTCAACTATGTAAATTGTAACAATTTATTATCTCAAAAATTATTTGTAACATAAAATTACTTCAAATTTTATTTTATAAGTAAAATAATTTTTAAAAAACTGAATTGTTACAATCTGTATAGTTAGAATATTGTTGGTAAAATTTAACCTATAAGCAGCTCTTTAATGTTAGAATATTGTTGGTAAAATTTATCCTATAAGCAGCTCTTTAATGACTAGTCTTTGTCTCAACCATATTATTATTTATCATTTTTACCTAACAAATGTATAAGGCTATATAAGGGAATCTAGTACTCTTTTATATAAGAAAATTTTTATTTATAATTTCATATTCTATCTATAATTTCTTCAAGTGTTGAATTAATAAGTATCGTTGGATTCTATAATTAATGGATGTAGGGAGATACATCGATAATTTATCTAAGTATTTATAAGTTAAGCCATTATAAATTCAAATGCATGATAAAACAATAATGCATTATTATTATATCAGTATCATCTTCTTCTTGTTATCTCCTTAATTTATTTAAAAATTACTTCCTTCCAATGTGTTCATTGTGTTCTTAGTTTATTTTATCCATTTAAAGTCTAAACTCCAAAAGAGCAGCCATTATAATGACCTCACGAGAGAAAAAGTTTTTTAGGCATGAATAACTTATCATCATTATAATCCATGCATCATACACCATCCATCCCTAACATACACATATAAATACATAAATACATCTCAACATCCCCATACCCATCACCAACATCACCAACAAGAAAAGCAAATCTAGCTAAGCTAGGAAAGCGAAGAAAATCACCACTCATCATCATCAGCACTAACAAAAGAAACCCACCTTATTCTTTCATTCTAGCACTCTTCATCTTCATATAAAACAAAGAAGAAAAGTTAAAAGCTTTAGAATTCATTAAAAGCCCTTTCTAATGGAGCTTGTTGGCAACATTGCACTGCTTTCTGATCTCACCCTTGTTACCAGTGAGTGGGTTATTCTCAGAAAGAATGGTGATAGCCCTTGCAAATTTCGTAAAGAAGTAATCTTGGCTCTTGGCCATTTTCTTTACATAAGGCTTTGTTCTCTTATCTGTGGCTAGTTGATGATCCACTAACAACAAGCCCTTGTTGTCCAGTATATTTCTGTAGTAGTTATTGTCTAAAACCATGGGGGTGCCACGGTCATTTCTCACATACTGTACAGCCTTAGGGTCTGGAATTGCATCAGGGCATTTGTGGAGCATGTGCGGTACATGGTCAGGGTTCAGCCTTGGGTCAACCTCTGGGTAGAGGCGGTGCACCAGTTTCACACAGTGGGTTCTACCCACACTATGAGCTCCTGTAGGACAAAATTAAACCAGACTGTTACTGCTTAGCTAATCCATTTGGACTTGTGTCTATATGCATGTAAGATACGTGGCCTATATATGTAAACATAGGTAATATGTATACCTAGCAAGGCAACCAAGCCAGGGGTGTCAATGCCCATGGCAGCAAACCTGTCAAGAACAACAGTGAGGCTCTCATTGTGATCTGGTAGGTACTGCTCAATCACATCTGCTCTGCTCTTCCTTCCATCTCTCCTTCCAGTTTTTAAAGGGATGTGAGGCCCTCCTAGCTGAAAAAGAAAAAGAAAAAAACAATCTTTTTTTCTTAGCTCACTTTTTCAATACTTCAATCCAGAAAATTTCTTAATTTAGATATCATGAAATGAATCAATAAACAGAACTTATAAAAGTCTAGTAGTTGATTAAGTACCGAAACAATGGCATCTCTACCAGACAGGACAAGAATATCTGCACAGGAAACAACACCAAGGCATTCTCTCTCAACAGCTTCTTTGATGGTGTCAAGGTATCTGAAGTTCCTCAGGCCAAAGCTCCTGTCTGTCTCCTTCTCAGACAAGGTTCTTCTCGTAGAGTCCAGCAGCAATGAAGCATCACATGACTACCCACAAAGCAAAACCAAGCCTAGCCTACATCAACAACTAACAGTAAATTAACAAGCAAAACTCACAGAATAATTCTTTTTTACCTGAACAGCACAGTCATGGAAGATGTTTCTCAGCCATGAAAATGCAGTGTTCTTGTGTCTCTTGTACAGAAGCCTAACTTGTTCTCTGATGATGTCCTCAGCTTGTGGACACGTATCCTTATAGAAGTTCATAATAAGACCTGGATCAGCTTCTTCATCCTCTGCTAAAGCGGGTTTTAGGATCACAGCTGAGAAGGATAACAAAGCCAAGAAGCTCAGAGCTTTCACACCCATTTCCTTTTTCTTCTCTCTTCCTTCCCACTGCACTCTTGCAAAAAGGTCACTGACCTTGGCTTGGAACCCTCTTGAATGCTTCTTTAAATAATGAAGAGGAGGATAAGTTGTCGATTAAATTAAAGCAAACTGTAAAATTTAAAAATCAAGGACTCAATAGAATAAAAATAAAAATTTAAAGGTTCAATATATAAAAAAAAGTAAATTTAAAAGCTCAATAGAACAATTTTGACGAATTCAAGAGGAAAAAAAAAAGATTTATCTCGTTACAGAAAATACAAGAATATATAGAATAATCTAATAAACTAGTCAAGGAACACGTAAGCCTCATTTTCTGGATTAAAAAAATCATTTAATTATTTTGCATTATCCCAAATATTCTGATGAAATTGAGATCTCGAAGTAAGCAGGAGAGCTTAATTTCCATGTGTACACTAAATGGCAAGCAATCCATTGCATTATCATTGTAGGAAAATTGATAATTTAATCAGATTGATAAACAGAAACTATAAGTGTTTATATGCTTGTATCTTGAACCTTTTTGGCAATTTCTAAAATTAACTTCTAAGCCAAATAAGCATGCAACTCTCAATTTAC
>CATIWF010009082.1:0-11730 GCA_949630135.1 Balakata baccata | reverse complement strand
TAATTGGTAGGTAATCAGTATAAATACCTTACCAAAAGACCATTTAAAAAAAACTAACAACTTAACAAGTGTCAAAGCTATTGCAATTTATTTTCTCAAATTCTTTCATTGATTGTATTTTATGTGTTAATCTGAAAACACTTGAGATTGTCTTGTAATTGGGTAGTGTGAGCCAAATTACAAGAAATTGGTTGTTGTGTGAGCCACAAAATACAAGAAAAATTTGGGTTAAGTGTTAGGCTTGTCAAAACACCTAGTTGGGAGTGAGATTGTTAAAACTCCAAAGATTGTAATCTAAGTGATTAGATTAGTTAATACTCAATCTAAGTTGGGAAGAGAAATAAGGTTAGTTAACATCTGAACCTCTATAAAATTTGTATCTCAATCTTCCCTTCTCTCTTTTATTATCTTGTTGTGCAAATTTTTAATTTCCCACCAATTCATCCCCCCTTCTTGGTGATTGTTTGGGCAACAATTGATATTATTTATTATTTTGAATTGAAATATCTTATATAATTATTAATATATATATATATATATATAATTTTTTTGTATTATATAATTAAATGTATTTTATTTTTTATTAATATAATTATGTCCTTTTATATAATTTTATATTTTTCAACTACTTTTTAAGCTAGTTTTACTATACATTTTTAATTCAGTCAGCTATTAGATTTTCAGCTACAACTAGATTATTAGCTACTTTTACTAAACATAGCCTTAATATCATACTATATATAAAAATGGGAGTAGGGAGGACGTGCCAAATTACCGAAAAGTCAATCTGATTGTATTAGTTAATTGAGTTAATTTTGTTATTTACTAATTGAATTTATTAATAAATAGTATTAATAATTCATTAATTAAAAGTTCAATTCTATTAGAACTAAATAACTACGTTTTATATATTAAAAAGGAAAAATAAATAAATAAAAGAAATATTAATGTCCGCCATTTTTATTATGTTCCCGAAATACTATTAATGAAATTAATATTATTATTTTTAATTATAAATAAGTGATAATTATAAATAAAACTCTAACATTTAATTTGATTTTTAATTTAATGTCCAACATTTTTTTTTATTAATTACCAAAAAACTTACCTGATTATATTAGTTAATTGAATTAATTTTGTCATTTACTAATTGAATTTATTACTGAATAATATTAATAATTCATTAATTAAAAGTTCAATTCTATTAAAACTAGATAACTATGTTTTATATATTAAAAAGAAAAAAATAAATTAATAAAAGAAATATTAATGTCCACCATTTTTATTATGTTCCCGAAATGCTATTAATGAAATTAATATTATTATTTTTAATTACAAATAAGTGATAATTATAAATAAAACTCTAACATTTAATCCAATTTTCAATTTAATGTCCAACATTTTTTTATTAAAATAAATTTATCAAAAAATCAATCTGATTGTATTAGTTAAATGAATTAATTTTGTCATTTACTAATTGAATTTATTAGTTAATAGTATCAATAATTCATTAATTAGAAATTCAATTCTATTAGAACTATATAACTATATTTTATATATTAAAAAGAAAAAATAAAATAATAAAAGAAATATTAATGTCCAACATTTTTTTTATATTCCCAAAATACTATTAATGAAATTAATATTATTATTTTTAATTGCAAATAAGTGATAATTATAAATAAAATTCTAACATTTAATCCAATTTTTAATTCAATGTCCAACACTTTTTTAAGTTCCGTGAATACTATTATTTAATATTTATGAATTACAAATAAGTGATAATTATAAATAAAACTCTAATATTTAATCCGATTTTTAATTTAATGTCTAAAGAACTGATATTGAAAAATAAATACTTGATATATTTAAAGTTATATAATATATCTAACTTTATTGTTATTATATATAATAAATATTTAATCATTTATATTTTAATTATTGTTGAGTCCTCCCTATATCTTATATTGACTTTGTCTCTGTTTATGTCTATAATTAAGTAGGAAAAAATTCAAATGAGAAGTTTTACAAAATTATAATAAAAAAATATTAGGAATATAATTCAATAATTAATTTTTTTAATCATGTACATAACAAATTAAGTTTTTTAAATTTACATGCATAGTAAAATATAATTTACTTTTATATAAAATATAAGAATCAAATATAATTAACCAATATTAATATTTAAATTAAATATAACTTAATTACATAATAATTAAAAGTAACTAAAATTAATATGATGTAAAAGATTATTAATATTATTTACTTAATAATAATGAGTCAAATTATTAAAAATCACGTGCATCGCATATGGATGATTATGAATAGGGGAGATAGATAAAATGATCATAAAGTACTTACTACTTTTATTTTTTATATGATTTTTAATAATGGACAAATTAGGAATCATCATATGAGTTATAATACGAATTCAATATCTAATAATCACATACAAGACAAGTTAATAAAAAATTATAATTATTATATCATCATACTATATATAAAAGTGGGAATAAGAGGACATGCAAATTTAAAAATAAAGAAAATTAAATTAACAAAAAAATATTATGAAAGCACAGTAAAAAAAATAACCACAGTATCTTGTAATTCAAAGTACGATAATAATATTTTCACTGAAATATTGAATTTATATCACATGCATTGTATGTGGATGATTGAGAATATGGAGGCAAATAAAATGACTGTAAAATATTTACTACCTCTATTTTATATATAACTCTTAATAATGGATAAATTAGTAATTTGAAAGATTGACAAAATGACCATAAAATACTTACTACTTCTATTTTATATGACTCTTAATAATCGACAAATTAGTAATTTTTTTATGAATTATAATGCGAATCCAATGTCTAATAATTACATATAATGCAATCAACCAAATTGTATTAGTTAATAGGTTTAATTTTATCATTTAATAATTTAATTTATCAGTAAATAACATTAATAATTTATTAATTAGAAGTCCAATTCTATTAGAACTAGGTAACTATGTTTGATATATAAAAAATATATAACTAATATTAAAAAGAAATAAAAAAATATTAGGAATGCACAGTAAAAAAATATAATAGACAATATAATTTGTATATAGTATAATGGGGTGAATTTCACCAAAAGTATCTCAATTATGTAAATTATAACAATTCAGTACCCCAAAAATTATTTGTAACATAAAAATAACCCAATTATGTAAATTGTAACAACTCAGTACCTTAAAAATTATTTGTAACACAAAAATATGTAAACTTTTATTTTGTAACTAAATATTACTTATGTTTTCAGCTATTAGGGCTCGTTGAATATTGTGTTTGGAAAAAATGCTTTTCGGAAAAAATTTTTGTATTTTTAACTTTTTTGAGTTTTGAAAACTATTTTTGATAGATACAGATAAATAAATATTTTTTTTAGAAGCATATTTGAAAAAAAAAATTCATAAAAAATTAGTCAATTAAATTTAAAAAAATTCAAAATATGCTTTTGGAACATTCAACAATACTCCCAAACACCTCATTAGTCTCTTTAATAGAAGTATGATATAAAAAATAAAATTAGTTGTAATACCCAATTAGCAAAATTGAAATTTATCTAATGTAGTTATTATAGCTAATTTTATTTTTATTAAAATTTATCTGATGTGGATATTTCATATCACACTTATGTTAAAGAGACTAACAATTAAAGGCGGAAAGTAATATTTAGTTACAAAATAAAAGTTGAGGTACTTTTATATTACAAAATAAAAATTGAGATACTATTGTGTTATAAATAATTTTTGAGGTACTGAGTTGCTATAACTTATATAATTTGAGTACTTTTGTATTACAAATAATCTTTTAGGTACTGAATTGTTTCAAGTTATATAATTAGAGTATTATGAGTGAAATTCACCGAGTATAATGTGACATGTTTTTTTTAGGTATATAGTATGATATAAAAGTCAAATATAGTTAACAACTATTAATATTTAGATTAAATGTAACTTAATTATGTGATGATTAAAAGTAACTAAAATTTATTTGTTGGACAAGATTATTATTAATATTTATTTAATAATGATTAATCCAATTATTAACAAAATTACATGCATCGCATGTGAATGATTGAGAATAGTGGGAACATGCAAAATGATTGTAAAATACTTACTGCAACTATATTATATATGACTCTTAATAATAGACAAATTAGTAATTTGTTGGAATTTGAGATAAATATGCACTTCAATAATTCACTATGAATAAAATATCATAATAAGACAAAAAAATTAATACAAAATAAAAAAAATTATATAAAAACTAAATGATAATTAATGAGGAATCGGATATCTAATAATTATATGTAAACACATCAATTTGATTATATTAGTAAATTAATTTAATTTTGTTATTTAATAATTTAATTTATTATTGAATAGTATTGACAATTCATTAATCAAATTATTTTATTTTATTTTATTATTTATTAAATCAATTAATTTAAATATTAACAAGTAATAAAATAATAAAATAATTTAATAAGTAATAAAAATGTGTTATAAGTAATGAACAATTAAGTTTAAAATGAATAATTATGTTCAAGACGATAAACAATCAAATTCAAAATGATATACCGTTAAAATATAAATATTAAACCTATAAATGATGAACATGTGATGAACAATCAAGTTCAAAACGATAAATAATCAAATCTATAATGATGAACAATTAAATTCAAAACAATAAACAATCAAATTTTAATAAAAAAAATTTATAAATTCATCACCATAATTTACTATACATAATTTATTATTACAAAAATCGTAAAATACTCACTACCTTTATTTTATTTATGACTCTTAATAATATATAAATTATCAATTTGATAGAATTTGAGATAAACAATACTTATATAATTTATTATGAATAAAATAGCATAATTAGATGAAACAAATTAATAAAAAAATTACATAAAAATAAAATAGTGATTAATGACGAGTCCAATATTTAATAATTACGTGCAAAATACATTAATAAAAAACTAGTAATTTATAAATGAGATTCGAAATTGTACTCCAACGAAAGCATATTTATCTGAATAAGTAAAACAATATAAATGATTTTAAATAATAAATTATACATTTTATTCAATCATTGCTTCTGGCAGAATCAACAGGAGAGCTTCAGCAAACGAGTAAAGTTAAAGGGATTATCCCTAAAACGGATGAGTTTACACAAAATAAAAATACTAATTGCTAACCCTAATTAACAAAGTAAACTGTAATAAGGACTTATTCATAGTATGGTATTAGAGTTATAAAAGATCTAAGAGCATCATTGTCCTACAATTATAAAACAATTGCAAAGTGGACCTTAGACACATCATCAAAACTTCAACTATAATTTTAAATCTATTATATTCTTGCAATTTTAATCAATTTCAATTTGTGTAATCCAATTAATATATTATATTTATTATGTACAATTAAAAATAATATAAAATAATAAAATGCGACCCATTTAAAATTTTTATTCAAATGAAATTATCTCTCATCTGTCATTGATACAGGCTTGGCTTTGAAAGTCATGGTGATGCACTACAAATAAAAAAAAAAGTCAAAATAGCAACCACATAGCGACCATATAGTTACAAAAAAAATATTCAAAAAATTAATAAAATTAATAACTACTATATAGTTACAAAAAGAATTCAAAAAATTAATAAAATTAATAACTACCACTTGGCAACCACAAATCAATGTGCTAGCTAAATTTGGCAAACACGAACTTTGGCAAAATCTTAGAAGTTGTTACTTGAAATACTTCCACAGCTTTTAGCATAGATGCTAAAAATTTAGATCATAATAAAATGCAAGTCTTGTACCAATAATCATATCAGATTTTTTTTTTTCTAAATATTATATTACTTAATTAATAATTGTTAAAGGACAAGAATATGCTAACTAGTGACTTGATGAGAACTTTTGAACAAAGAGGGACATTGTGAGCCAAGTATTGAGTGATATGATGCTCATTCAGTCTGCTCTTAGTGAAAATTTGCATATGCTAAAGCTGTTAGAGTTCTTATACAAGTTTATTCATTTTTCTGTTTTGATAATTATTTGTTGTTGTATTCTGCCTGAAATATCTCTTCTAGATATACAATTTAATTTTATCACTGGGTCTTAATTTAATGGCTACTATCCCAATTTTCATTTATTTTTTATCTTTTTAAAATCTCATTACTACTAATTTGCTAGGTGATAACAAAATTCTGCTCTGTTCTTATTATTTACAGAAGATTCTCGGTCTCCATTACAACCCCAAAATCTTAAATCTTGTTTATACAAATCCTTAAAATTTGAATTTATGGACTGTACTAATTAATTCTTCAAGCTTAGCATGGAATGTTATTAGGAGAAGAATTTAAAATTTATCACTGAGAATGTGGTTAAGACATTGAGCTAGCTTGGTATCATTTGGTGAACATATTGTTAGTTACATGTGACTATTCATTGCTGGAATGTGTCTGCATTATATTTCTGGTTGTCTTTGCTTTGGTTTAAATAATTTGAAATAGTGATAGGAGGGTTTTGACGGCGCACCAGTTCCTAAGTGATGAGGCTGGTTTTACATTTTGCAGGTGGCACCCATTCTTTATGGGAATCTAGTTGCAAATAGGGTAGCAGATATTGCTGGTGAAACTGGAGTCATGCCAGGAGGTATATCCATGAATTGACTGCATCTTAGAACTTTTGTTTCTTTGCATTTTCCCCTATGTTTGGAATAAATAATATAAAAAATACAAGCTAGTTTTCTTGTGGCAATTTCAGTTCTTTGCTGATGAACTGCATTATTGGTATGCTATGATTCATGGGTATTAGATTTGCTAGAAGCTTGAGGTAAATGTATGTGCAGATACCTTTTATTACCACCATTTCTAAGGCCATTTGTATTATTGAGAATACTGTGTGTTTCTCTGGAAGTGTTTCAATAGACATTTCAAATCTCAACCATATAGTGGTTTATTTTGCTCTTATAAGACTCCCTTGTGCTGAGCATTCACCTTTGTCTATGGAGACTGATAGATTACATTTTTCTTATGCATATGCATTCTTCTTTATTGGTTTACGCAAAAGTAAAAGAGAGATTTTCAGTTTCATTTGATAAATCCCATCCTTTTTATGCTTACAAATGATGCTAATTGTAGTGCGTGTATACTTGTTCCTCTTGAGCTCAGCATACTTGCCTCAGAATAATAGCAAATTCATTGCTTTGCTTGTTAAGAGCTGAAGATGTGATTGTCCATCATTAGTTAATATGGAGTATTTAAGAAACTTGTGTAAATAGTGCCTTATTATAATGTATAATGTTATTTTCTATAAAAATACCTTCTTATTATGATTGAAGCAGATTTGATGAACATTAGTGTTTTGGTCCTTTGAAAGAAAAGAAAAAGTTTACACATTTTCTACTCTTGCACTGAGTATTCAAGTTTTTGCATGAAGTTTGTTAGAAAGGGGTTTGGAAAAGGGATTTTTTTTCCTTGGTTTGTATACCATTTAAAGTAGTTGCCAAATTTTGTTGTGGTGATCTACTATGTGTACATTGAATTTCAATGGTAATTTTGTCTGAATGATTCTGTATTCAAGTAGATAATTTGATAGGTTTCATATGAGTTAGCTATCCAAAATGATGATGTAATTTGGATGGCATAAGAAAATATACTGAGAATATATGTAGATAGGCTGTGACAATGTTTTTTTCTTGGTTTGTAATGTTCTTAGGATCCTGAAGATTTCTTTTACAATTAGAATATTTTCTTGTCTACATTCTCTGGATAAAATTGATCCAAGACCAATTTTCTTATAGTGTAATTACCATTCAGATGAGCACCTCTTCATTTTAACAAGTTAGTCATTTTTATTTTTTGTATTGTTTTATATCTATTTAAATGCTTTTATATTCTCAAAATTGTAGATGTAGAAGTAGAATTGAGAGAACCACTGCCTTCTATCCGGAATATAGAAAGAAACTATTAGGGGAAAGAACTCATTAGAAATTTTTATTTTTTAAAGTTGTATGATAAATTTTACTTTTTTATTGCTCTAAACAGATTTATTGTACTATAAATTTTTATGTTATATAATACTTATGATTGATAATTTTTAATTATTGTTTAGATTTAAATTATATGTAATAATTAATAATAGTATTAAAAATAATATATCCAGTGAATAATAATACTAAAAAATATATAATGATATTTTAATTTGACTGCTTTCCCAAAAAAAAAAAAATCAGAGACCACAGTGGCTGAAAATAACTAAAAATTAATAATAAAATTATTTTAGCGACCACCTTATTGTGGTTACTAATGTGTGCCACATTTGATCTCTTTTATCCCCGGATAACTATCACATGAGACAATTTAGCGATCATAAATTGTGGTCGCTAATATTACGTGGACACTATTAACGGCCACAAAATGTGATTCATAGTAGCGATTACAGTAGCGACCACCAAAATAGCTACCAAGCTATGTGGTCGCTAAAGATCTGTGGTAGCTATTTTAAAACTTTTTGGTATTACTCATTCAAAATATTTTTTATTATTCTTTTTAGATTTTAATAAAAATTATAGAAAAAGAGAAAGAAGAGTGGGGTGAGACATGAGGACTGAGAAGAGAGAGAATAGTAAACAAAAAGTAAGAGAGAGATTATAGATTTTTTTTAATTGAAAATAGTTGATATGGAAGACTAATAGAGAATACTATATTAAAATATATAGCAAGTGTTGCTAGCATTTCCCTGTAAATTAATAACAAGCTGTTGTATGTAATAAAAATATGAAAGTTTATGATTGGATGGATGTATAAATTATATTTTTATTATTCTGAATCTTTAACTTACACGGAATAATAGTACAGTGATAACTTTTAAATCCTTTTTGTATAAATTTTTTCATACATTTTTGTAAAATAAATAGTAGAATTTGATTTTTAAATTGTGCTAATCTAAGTTAAATTTGGAAAATAATTCATATTTGAATGATATTTCTAATCTAAATGAGAAATTTTAAAGTATTTATAAATATAAACAAGTTCAAGTAAGTAAATATGGAGATGCAATAATAGAATAATGGCTATGAGTAGTTTTTGTCAGACATGGGAATCAATCAGTTTTGTGCGAGTGGCAATATACCTTTTGGATAATACTCCCCTGGTTGTCAGTTGTGAAAATCAAATTAATACCCAGGCATCTCGATTCAAGTTTCATGCAATGTGGCTTATTAATAACACTTTGCATTTGTTGGAAAATGATCCAAAAATTAAAAATAATATATATATATATATTTATTTTAATTAAGGTTAGTTTTTTTTTTATTATTAATGTTCTATTTTATTGTAAATAGTAGATAGTGGAAAAGTTAGTGGTTTGTTTTAGTAGTGGATTATTGGATGTTGTTAGTGGTAACAAGGTTAAGTGGGTTAATTAGTGGGTGTCAAGTAGTAGGTAACATGCCTATATAAGGTATTACTATACTTTGTTTCAAGTACATAGATTTTGCCATTTCAATTAATGAAATTTCATTGTTTCTCATTTTCTAAAATTTTCCAACATGGCATAAGTGTTTTATTGATCTTGGGTTTGTGAGAGAAAACAAGTAAAAATTCCCTATAGCTTCAAACATTTTGTCTTTGGCCTCACCTCCGGCTTTCACATGAGATAATTATCAATAGTGAGCTTTATGCAGTCATAATTGTAAGTTTTTGACTTGTAGGATGTAGTCGAAACTGATAAGAAGTCACTCTATTACCAACTAATCCAACATTGGTTCAGATTAAGAGCCATAATGAAGAGAAAGCTAAGAAATTCAAAGCAAAAATTTGTTTTTTTTCTTCTGTTTCTAAAACTATTTTTAGTAGCATCATATCATGTGAAATTCCAAAAGATATTTGGAATTTGCTAAAAGATGAGTATTTGGGCAACAACCAAATAAGATTGATGTAAGTTTTGAATCTCAAAAGAGAATTTAAGGTTCAAAAAATGAAGGAATCTAAAGGGATTAAAGAGCATGTTAACAAGCTCATGACATTTGTTAACAAAATTCGTTTGTTTGGTGAAAAATTTCCTGACAATTGAATTGTTAAAAAAAATTCTTGTAAGTCTACTTGAAAAGGTTTGAGTCAAAGATCTCTTCAATTGAAAATTCCAAAAACCTCTCAAAAATTTCAGTTGGAGAATTAGTCAATGTTTTGCAAGCTGTAAAGCAATGAAAAGCAATTATAAATGAGAAGACAATGGAGGGAACTTTCATAGCCAAGATGGTGAAAAAGCAATCATCAAAGAAAGGAAAATGGAGGGAACTTTCATAGCCAAGACGGTGAAAAAGCCGTCATCAAAGAAAGGAAACTATCCACCATGTGGTATATGCAAGGGAAACAACCATGATGAAAAAGATTGTTGGCACAAAGGTAAACCACAATGTTACCATTGCAAAAAAAAAAAAATTGAACATATTTAAAGATATTGCAAGTTTAAAAATGAGCATGCAAATATGGCACAAGAAGTGACACAAGAAGAAACACTTTTTTTAGAGAGTTGGAGAGAAGTGCTCCAAAAAAAATTAATGGCATGAGGTTGGTGAGAAATGCATCAAGTTGAAGAAAAGTGCTTCATGAGGATTGATGAGAAGTGCATATATAGTTGAAGAGAAGTGCTCCAACACAAATCAATTAGAAGTTTTAATTTTTAAATCATGGGAGAGTGTTGGAAAATGATTCAAAAATTAAAAAGAAAATATATATTTTAATTAAGGTTAGTTTTTTTTATTATTAATATTCTATTTTGCAGTAAGTAGTGGATAGTGGAAAAGTTATTGGTTTGTTATTAGCAGTGGATTTATGCATGTCGTTAGAGATGAATTGATGTATATAATGGCAACATGATTAAGTGGGTTAGTGGGTCAAGTAATCGGTAATTTGCCTATAAGTACATAGAGTTTGCTATTTTAATTAATGAAATTCCATTGTTTCTCGTTCTATAAAATTTCCCAACAGCGTTTGGAAGTGGAGTCAAATTGGCCAACATATAATTTGGGTCTTCCCCTAATGCCGGCTTTAACAACTAAACTAAAAAATCTGAGATTAATTCTCAGACGTTGGAATAAAGAAGTGTTTGGGATGGTGTAGGATAATATTACAAAGGTCGAGTCTTCATTACAGGAGATCCAAAACATCATCTCCAATCATTTGAAAGAGCTCACAGCGCATGAGGAGTTGAACAACCATTTGATTCAGTATAAAATTTTATGTTGTGAAGAGTGCAGGGTGAAGTGGTTGATGGAAAAAGAACGAAATACAGTTTTTTCCCAAAAATCTTCATACTTAGCAGAAACCTTTGCAGGGTATCAATGTCATGCGAATTAATGAAGTGTTATCAAAGGATAAACTGTTGGCTGGCAGCGGAAGCGTTTATTTTCTTTGGATTGAGGGGAGCTCTAGGTCTCGGTCAAAATTATATATTTCAAAATTTTTTTTAATTTTACCGAAACATACAATCAAATATTGTATGACATGAAAACACTATTTTCATGTTAACCTTGAGCATTTATCCATAACTTTTAACAAAACATATTTTGTTAACTTTTATGGATAAAATCCATTTTGCCAAGATCATCCCATGATTTAAAGAACAAAATGGAAATATAAAAGGATTCAGCCAAACCT
>CATIWF010009080.1:0-37834 GCA_949630135.1 Balakata baccata | reverse complement strand
ATTTCTATTTAAATAGATTTCATTTCGATTTCTATTAAATTGTACCCCCACCCCCCACCCCACACACAAAAAGATCTGAATTTTAAGAATAATAATAATAATCCAATCGACAGAGGACCATTACGTGGAAACTCCGCCATTGTCGTCACAAATGTTGATTTGAAGAGTTTGTGCGCAGAGGGTAAGGTCAAGGAAGCGTTATATTAGATGGGTCAGGGTGCGTCTGCTGATTACGATCTCTTCATTGCTCTATTGGATTCCTGTGGGAGTTTAAAGTCCCTGGCTTTGGGTAAAAGGGCATATGAATTCATGAGACACTCACGATTTGCTGCTGATATCGAATTGGACAACAAATTCATCTTGAGGAGATGAAGAATTTGGGATTGCAGCCTGATGAAGAGACTTTTCTGACCTTGCAGATTGTTCTAGTGTAGGAGCTGTAGACGAAGGTTTATTACACTTTGAAGCAATGAGAATAAGTGCGGTATAATTCCTAGGATTGACCATTATCTTGGGATAATTAATATTCTTGGAACAGCTGGTTAGTTGTATGAAGCTGAGGAGTTCATTGAGAGACTGCCATTTGAGTCTACGGCTGAAGTTTGGAGGGCTCTAAGAACTTTTGCGCAAATTCATGGAGATCTTGAACTTGAAGATCATGCTAGGGAGTTGTTGGCTGACATTGATCCGGCTGAGGCTAATTCTAAGAAAATTCCTCTGCCTCCAAGGAAGAAGTGTTCTGCTACTAATTTGCTGGAGGCGAAGAATAGGCTCGGCGAATATCGATGTATAGAACCCTACAAGAGTGAAGGGTATGAGAACATGAGGGGTTTAAATGGGCAGATGAGGGGAGCAGGTTATGTTCCGGACACTAGATATGTGCTTCATGACATTGATGAGGAGGCAAAAGAGCAGACCTTATTGTATCACAGCGAGCGATTGGCAATTGCCTATGGTTTGATCAGGACTCCAGCAAGGCAAACTCTTAGGATCATGAAGAATCTGCGCATTTGCAGTGACTGTCATAGTGCTATAAAAATTATCTTAAAGACTGTCGGGAGGAAGCTTATTGTGAGGGATGACAAGCGATTTCATCACTTTAAGATGGCAAATGCTCTTGTGGAGATTACTGGTGAAGAATGTTACTTGCTGATGCCGTGCTCCTCTGCTGCCGTGGTTGTTTGTGTATATGAAAACGGATTTCTCATTAAGTTGTACATCGTTCCCAAAGTATGCACAGCAGACAAGTTGCGAAATCAGACACGTTATAACATTGTTTGTTGACTTCGAATCTGTTCTTCACCAACTGAAGCCTCAGAAAGGTATATCACTATATATCCTCACAGGGAAAGAACTGCATAATGTAATAAAACGATGAAAATTCTTCATTGAAGTTAAAATTTCTCTATGTGCATTATATGTGAATCCTGTCTTAAGAATATATACTCGTATCCTTATTGAGAAACTAATTCGAACTACAACATCAACAATGTCTGCCACATCATATCTGTGGCACCAGAGGTGATGCGAAGAGGTGGCGAAGGCATTATGCTACTTGAAAGAATTCAATGAAAAATTTTAGATTATTAGTAGGAATATTAGGAATTAGTAATTACGTTCATTAAGAGTGAAGGGATGGTTGACTGTTTCTTTTGTCAGTGACAACTTCAATAGCATCTCGAGATGGAACTCTCAAGCACGATTTCATGAGGTCATAAACCGTAAAACCAATTGCAACAGATGGTACAACCTGAAAAGGGCAAATGCGATTTGTTCAAAACAAATGGCAGAGAGAAATGAAAATGAAGATAAACAAAGGCTTTCTGGCACCTTCAGGTAGTTGATGCTCAGCCCTGAAAACAATTGCTTCCACCCTTGTTTTTGTGCAATCATACTGAGGGTTTCCATTGTTCCTTTTAATTCAGCAGCACCGGCAGTTGCGTGTCTTTGCACCTGTTGAAATTATATCATGATTTTCATTTGTTTCAAACAAGTAAATTCCAAATTCGGTACACCTATCAGCAACAAAGCAATTTACCTGCATCTGCCTTCTTACAACATCAAGAGGATATGTGAAGGTCTGACCCAACAATCCAGCAACAGATCCACATACAAGTTTCACCATAATATCTTTCTTGTGCTCCTCAGGAACGTGGCGTTTCATCTCCTCATAAAAATAAAACTTCAGCCCAGCATATGGGAAGATTCCATAAAGCGATGGAGCTGACAATGGGTTTTCATTATTAATTTTGAGAACTCAATAGAATGAAAAGATGCCATGGATGCACACAATATAACAACAAAGCTAAAGAGAAGCTATATTAGAACACACATACCCACACCACGATAGAGCCCTCTAAACCCAGATTCTCTGAAAGTCTTTGAGAAACAATCAGAGATTCCTCTGTAAACTTGTTCAGGGCCAAATACCCCACGAGTATTCATGTTGGACAAATTGACAACCTGTACTATCATATATAATATATTCTCAGTGAACACAGAGAAATGTAATAATTAAATAAATCTTCAACTGATCAATTTTGTGCTTTGGGAAAGAGAGGAGGATGTGGAGGAGAGAAACATTCTCCTAGCTGCTGTACTTTACTATGACTAGCCAGAACTAGCGGACGTAAATGAGCTTTTTGACTCTGTGTGTGTGTGTGTGTGTGTGTGTGTTACAGAGAGATGTATTCAATTATTTACCTGGTATGCCAATTTAGTTCGAACTAAATCAAGAGGATAAGTGAAAAGCACAGCTGTTCCTCCAGCAAATGACCCTGCCACAAGATCAAGTACAGGACCCCTGTCAACATCAGGAAACCCGAGGATGATCCATCTACGATATTGCTCATATGTCATATAATGCAAGGCTGCATAAGGAACAATTCGAGCAACACTAGCTCCATTCCCTCTGCATAAAAATCAACATGTGTAAAGAAACAAAAACAAAGCAAAGATCTGGAGAAAAAACCATGACTTGATGAACTACCTATAGAAACCCATAATCCCTTCAGTCTTTGCAATCTTTCTAATGGATCCAAAGATACCTATACTCTTGAATTCATCTTTCCTCGTCTGAAAAAAAAAAATCAGGTTCTTTCAGCCTTTCAAGCATTAGATTTATGTTCTCAAAAAACTTCATAGAATAAGTAATTCACCTGAAAACTTATGACATTCAACATAAAAAAAAAATCTATTTATTCAACAGTTGTCAGAATTATGCATTCTTGTTCTGAAGCACGACACAAGTCACATTTGCCCAAACTGAAATCATGACATACTAACTTGTACCAAAAAGTAAAATGAAATAAAAAGATTTTAAGGTAGGAACTGCTATATTATTCTGCAGAGTTTGAAAATCTTGACAACCCCTACTCATTTTGGCCTTGTGATCTACACCCTATATGATTAGCCATGCTCCCCAAATATCAAAATCAGCTGATATACTTACGGTAGGCATAAAAGCATTTCCTTTGTTTCCATTTACAAAATGAAATGTATTAGCTCATGGATGCTTTTCATATTTCTTTTGTGTCTGATATTTCCATTCAACCACGCAAACTTATCGTAGAGTTAAAGTTGCAAAGGGTAAACACAATGAGAGTGAAAAAAAAACTTCGACCCAACATTGTTGCCATTCCTTTATCAAAATTTACTATCTTCTTAGTAGCCTGAATCTGAGAGACCAGTCCATCATCCCAAAAACTAGCAAATCAGAATGAGAAGGGAAAGAATCAAGTCCAATTACAGGAATGAAACACCAGCCTCAGCCAAATCAGTAATCTCAGAGTGGTTTTCTGCTAAGAGATTAAAAGAAATGCACTTCTATTTGCAGGACTATGACAAAGCTCTAATGAACTTCATTTCAAGGATTTGCATATCCTAGATCTTTACGGTGCACTATCATTCCTGTATTAGACTGACACTTCACACCACCATATATTACGGAGACTTCAATATCAAACTGATGTCCTAATAGACCTTCTTGGGGAAGATTAATCAATTGTGACAACAGTTCTTAATAAATTGGGTTTCCAGGCTCCTTAGGAATAGATTAGACGATTTTCTAATTGTTTTAGAATGAAAAGTTTTCTCTGTTTAACTTTCTGGCTCTCCATTGGAGAACTGGAGCTTACCAAGAAAATTCACTCATTAATAGCACATCATTATCAACTACAAGAAATCCCAAGAAGAGACCATTAACCTGAAATTTTAAAACCTTTTCTAACCTAACGAAATCAAAGTTCAACTCCAGCCAAAGCAAGTCTATTATTAAACGAAACCCAATCTCACATAACAAAGCCCATTGAAAAAGAAACATAATCATAACCAAGAAAATTTAGAAAGACTAAAACACTATCATCAAAATCAAAATCAAGAAATGAAACTTAAGTTGAATTATAATTTCCGAAATCGAGAATCGGGCATTACCTGAAACAAAATCTTCACACGTTCAAGAGGAGCAACAGCAGTTTTTGCAATACCACCAGCAACACCCCCAGCAATCAATTCCTTCGCAAATACAGGCATGGCCTCTATTATCCCATCTAAGAACAAACCCTTCTCTCTTTCCTCTCTCTTTCTCGCCATTGTTCACAGAGAGAAAAAAGAAAGAAAGAAGGGTTATGGAAGATTATCAATAGCAATAAAACAAACAAGCAATCATTGACTGGTTTAAAGGAAAATGAATGAATGAATGAAAGAAAGAAGAAGAGAAACGTTTCTGTTATAGAAGATGGAATCTTAAAGGGATTTTATATGTTTTGGACAAGCTGACAAGTCAGAGAAATCCACGCAAGTTGGATTCCCATTTGTGCTGTGTAAGAGTGGGTAAATATAATATAATTGGTCTCGATAGTTCTCTCGAAAGATGCGCCCATTATATTCTATTGCAAAATTCTAAATTCAAAGTTGACGCCTTTATCATCTGTTCTTGACGTCTGATCAAGGGAAAAAAAAAAAAAATTTGCTGTTCACGAAAAAGATAGTTGTTCGATTTATATTTCAGGAAAATGGCAAAATATTGGAAGGCCTTTTTCAATTTTTATTGCTTTATATGGTTAAGTTTTGACTGGAGATTTTTTTTTTTTTTTTTTTTTTGTAAATGGGATATATATACTAAGTTTATCCTTTTTATTGTAATTCCTCGTATTATTTGTTAATTACTATTATTTTAGCTTTTTTTTTTTTTTTTCTAG
Organism: Balakata baccata; assembly: GCA_949630135.1. Classification (NCBI taxonomy): domain Eukaryota; kingdom Viridiplantae; phylum Streptophyta; class Magnoliopsida; order Malpighiales; family Euphorbiaceae; genus Balakata; species Balakata baccata. Next base: position 32,636 of record CATIWF010009080.1, on the reverse strand, counting down.
CGACCAGTTATTTAGAATTTCACTGCAAATAGATTTTTTTTTTTCAGTTTTCAATCAGGTTTGACTATGTATTTGGTACTTCTATTGAGAGTGTAAAAGCATGTTGTAAATTTTTTTTATTTAATTGATTAATTTTTTTAATTTTTTATAAATTATTTTTTATAAATTTATTTTTAAAAAAAATATTTATTTACCTGCTTTTACTAAAAATAATTTTTAAAATTTAAAAAAAATTAAAAATACTTTTTTTTTTCAAATACAATATGAGCCTAGGAATTTCAAATACTAGGTGAGAAGCTTTATGACAAGCCATGTAGCAATTCTAAAGTTTTGGAACAAAAAATATATCCCGGTATAATAATAATAATAAGATTTTTTGTCTTGACCTAATTGCATGCCAGAGGCCCAGAATGAAGGAGAAAAATGAACCCATTTCAAAGTCATGAATAGAAAAGCATATCTCCAAATAATAGAAGAAATTTCATAATTTACCAAAATTTTTATTCTTTTTTCATATTTATTTCTGTTTTTCTATATTTTCGTTTGTACCAAAATTTATTTTATTTATAACAATTTTTTAGTTGGCAGCAAGTTTTCTTCTTTCTTATTTTTGCGGACATCAATTATGTCATCTTCTCTTCTTCTTTTATATATAAATGTGTAGTTGTCAGAAGTAGAATCAATTATTGTTACATACCAATTATTGATTATTGTTCTGCTATGATTAGATGCTGGGTGACCATCTTTATCCACTTGTGGAGTGTCTTCAACCATATCATGCGGCTAAAGTGACTGGGATGCTGTTGGAGATGGATCAAATGGAGGTGTGACATCTGATTGAGTCTTTAGATGTGCTGAAGAAGAAGGTGGACAAAGCAATGCAACTACTTCAAGAAGCTAATGCTTCTAATGTTGGCCATTAGCTTGGCTCATTGGGATTTAGTGAATGATGTGCATCGTTGCCTGGTTCATTATAATCTTTTTAGGACAGCACAGTAACATTCCATATCATGATTGATGAAATCTTGTAGGCTTAATATCTAGGCTTAAAGGATTTAAGTTTTTAGGATTATTGTGTTTTTTTTTAAAAAAAAAAATTTTAGATTATTGTATGCTACTACTGAATTCTTTTTTTAAAAATTGTAGTTTTATTTATTGGAAGTTTCCGACATTGTTATTTAATTTTTTCTTCTTTTTCTTTGTTCTTTTTTTTGGTTAAAAATCGTCAAGGTATACCTGAAATATTCTTATGGAATTTCCTATATCCAAAGTATTTCCAGGAAATTTCTTCTAAAAAATTATTAAAGAATTTTCAAGGTATACCTAAAGTATTCTCAATGTATTCCCAAAGGTAAACCGAAAATTTTTATAAGGTATGCTAAAGATATTCCTTGGAAATTTTTAAAATATCTCCAAGATATACCCAAAATATCCTCAAAGTATTCCTAAAAAATTTCCAAAATATTTCCAAGATATTCTGAAAGGTATACCAAACTGTTTATTTGAGAATTTGTGATGTTTTGAATTTTGATTAAGTTCTATTCTTTTTTTTATTCAATGATTTAATTGTTATTGTTCTTTTATTAGTTTTTTATAAAAATCAAACCAAAATATACTAATAATATGCCAAAGGCATACCGTCTGAACATATTTTGGCATAATTTTAAAATTTAAGTATTATTTTAATTGTTAAAAATATTTTTCAGTAAAATTAAAAAAAATATTAATAAAAAGTAAAATTGTAATTATTTCTCTTTTTTTATATATATTTATGAAAAATTCCCCAAATCATATCTCCAGCATATATATATATATATATACAGGCTGAGAAACGAACCCGATAATCATATTGTATTTTCTATCTACATAATTGCACATCTTTTAGAACGACAAACGCAGAACAATAACAGTTCAAAAAGACTGGAAATTATGGGAAACATCAAGCAGTTCCTGGCCCTATTTTTCATTATTTTTCCATCATTAACGAATTACAGTCATTTGAAATTCACAGGGAGCCCACTGACTCCTCCTTTTATGGCTGAGTACAAAAGAATTAATACAAGTCATCTCCCTATAATATGCAAGATGGACTAAGCGGACTCCTTGGGCTGTCACTGAGCTGGCAAGGCCTGTATAAACCATACCCCATGAAGAAGTACTCCATCGGTATTAACATTGCATGAGGTTGTTCTTCTGTTACCATTGATCCACAGGCCTGCACCTGCAAGACGAGAGCTTTTGCATAAATATTCAGAAGTAGTCATCAGGTTAAAGAGTCAAATTTCAAGATAGTAACTACTTTCAATTTGAGCCAGCTAAACAGCTACCACCAATCATTAAAATTTACCAGTTATTCAGAAAATATCAACAATGAAGCACAGCATTGAACTCTTTGCATTAAAGAAAAATTTATAAAGACCACACCACAAACCTCAACTAAAGCGCTATATCTTTTGTCCAATTTTGAAGTCATGTGGAGAACCTCAGAATGGAAAGGAGAGTTATCGCCAACAAAAACAAGAGTGCGACATCTCAGTCTTTTTAACCCACTTGTGAGGTCAGGTCACCTGTAGGTTAGATAGACAAAAGTACTTTAAACAGCTAATTATCAAGTGGATAGAGGAAAAGTGGAAGAGTAATCCTAGGAAAAACTCCATACCTATTTGAAGAAACCGTAAAACATTTGTGCTCTGCCTCTCATCAAGCAACTGATCACCTTTCTATAGTACATAATTTGAAAATGACTAGAACCAAAAAGAGAAATAAAAATTTAGATAGAAGCAAGGAAACGAAATAAACAAGAAAACAGTTCACTAACTTTTCTGCATGCTTGAAATATATCTGACTCAGGAAATTCTGCACTGCCACGGACTTCCTGTTACAATTTTCAACGTCATCATTCAGCCAATCCGATCATATGTGTAACTCTTTGTTGCAAAGAACATATATGCATCAGTAGGGTATGAAGCAAATAGGTTACACCTTGCTAAAGTATCTCTGAAGCAAAAACTCTTTAAGCAATCCACACATGCCATAGAAATATAGCAAATTTGACATCACCTATAGAAAGCATATTACTTTAAGAATATATATATAAAGCTGCCTATGTCCTGTTGCAAAAAAGAACAACATTCAATACAAGAAACCTTGTTATAAAACCATTCAGTCCAAGAAGGTTCTTTGCATAAAGGGGATACAAGTATCAACCCAAGAACACGCTCTCCGTATTTCATCTGTGATGCAAGAGCTTGGTCAGTAAAAAATGGAGGCAGACACGTTGAAAACATCAACCATAACATTCTGAAAGGAACATACAGCAAATAGAGCAAGGATGTACGCACTGGCCGTCACCCCCATGCACATCACTGCACCAAGCCTGAACAAGAATTTCACCCCAACAAACCCAGGTTACCATTACGGAATTTGATCTCCTTCTAAACTGTTATTTCCAACAAAAGCAGTAAACATAACATGACCATTTTCACATGTTCTCAATTTATCAATGGAAAAGTTGGAATTCCATAAATTGTCAGTGAAAATGGAATAAAGTATATATTTCAACTCACCCAAAAAAATTGAGAACCTCAACTATTTGATTTGCCAAATCATCAGCAGATGGCACAGACTCACTGGGGCAAATTGGAGCAGCTTCCAACTGCAAGAACTCTTGTGCAAGGTCCAGGAAAGGAAAAATGTGAATAATTTATCATTAATTGGATGCATGCCGAAAAATAATAATGAAGGATAGCAAAAATATCACATGAACACCTTCAAGTCAACTAATTAACTGACCTCATGCCCAGGAGGACTGATGTGGTATATGCAGAAGTTGTGAAGCAGCAGAGAAGCCGCTTCAGGACAAAAGAATAAACCTTGGAAACAAGACATATCTGCACAACAAACAAAATCAACAGAAAAAGCGTGTTAGCATCCCAGATGGCCAGAAATGCATCTGACACAATGAGAAATTGGAGAAAACAATCAGATATATATACTGTTGGGTAGAAATCCAATTAAACAAGTTTAAGTATCTCGTTCACATGGATTTAGGTTTCCATGCAACATTTACAACTGAAATATAGTGCACTAAAAAAAAAAAAAAAACTTCTCATGTGGAGAAGCATATAGCATAACAATTTTCCAAAGTCATTGAACAAATAATATGCAGCGACAGTATTCTTAGAATGAATAGGACTTAAACAAATTTAGCACTCCACACTTACGATTTAGAGCGAAATCAGGATACGAAATTAGTGCTGGTTTCTCTTGGTCTCCGTAGACTATAACAGACAATACCACGGCCAGTTCTAACATGATATTCCAGAAAGAGTTTGTATTAAGCACATCATAAACAGAGAGTAGCAAGAACTAAAACATGTAAAAATAAAATTAGCAAGTAAAGCTCATAATTGTCAAAGAGATGCGATTTAAAAAATGTCTCACCATTATAAAACTTTCTAATAGCTTATTGTTTTTCAAAAATAGAACGAGTTAAATAAGAACAATCATTCGTTTATATTACATCTTTCCAATTTATAAATGACCAACTTTGTCCAGATGAAGTTATTCCAAAGAAAAGCTCCCCATGTGCACTCAGTCCTGTTTGGTAATGCTAAAACAGCTTGGTACATAATATTAAAATTTATTTGCAAAAAGGAGGATGAAACAAATAAGTTCCCGATTTCAATGATTGTATTCTCAAAAAGAGGATGACAGTTCAAAGTAGAGCCGGTATACCTAAGAATTTCTCTCAAAAGTAAGCATGGAATCTCCTGTATTAGAAGAAGATATTGACTTAAAATTGATTACAGGACAAATAAGAAAAAGTCAAAAAAATCTACTAAGAACTAGAGATCTTTGCTTTAATAAGAAAGAAGACAAAAGAAAGTATAGGTAAGGTTTCTTCAATGGACTGGAAGTAACTTCGAAACAAAACCCAAAAAATGAATTAACCAAGGAATCCAATTCTTTCCCCATAAAAGAACATTTAAACAATGAGAAACTGATTTCCCAAAAGTATTTGAAAAACAACAAAGCAGATGTAACCCGGGATAAAAGAACAAAGGATAATCAGAAACCTTTCGATTTCCTAAATCTGATCCTCATACAACACAAGACAAAACAAAAGAAAAATCTAAACTGAGAAATATAAGAATAATCTAAGAACCAGATACATTCATCACTTTAACCTTTAAAGGCCAAAAAAAAAGGTAACATTTATTAATCCAGAAACAAGATGTTAAATGATTAACCACGCACATATTCTTTTTAGAATAGCAATTTGCGTCCAAAATGGAAAATATTAATGTTTGAAAAAAAGGTAAGTGAAATCCAAAAGCATATTTTGCGGAAAAAAGGAACGCGTGGATCTGATAATTAATATTACCAGATATTCAATGTCCCAAAAATAAATGAACCAAATCCTAATTTAATCAGACACCCAGAAATACTTTCTAAACAAAAATTGAAACAATAAAAGAGGAAAAGGCAATAGGGTTGTTACCGTTATAGTTTCCAGAAAACAAAAATTTTCCAACTCAAAATTCAACAGCGGCAAAAAAAAAAAAAGAAATTTCATAATTTGTAAAGCAATGAGCAGCCTACAGAAACAGTTGTTCTTGCAAACTTAAAACAGGAAACAAAATCAAACCTTTCCACCGAGATAGATCTTCTCCATATCGACGGAAACGAAATCTTTAGAGTCAGCCATGGCCGCGGCTTTTCTGTGACAGTGTCCGAAGAAAGCCCAGAACCTCACTAGCCGAAGGCTTACTCTTCTCTCCTATTCCGTCGCAAAGTGTATTCGAAAACTGTCCTCTGTGGGCTTGGATTTCAATGGCTTATAAGCCAAGCGATTATGCAAAAAGCAAAGATAGAGGTTAACATCCACCGGCGACCTTCTTTTTTTTTTTTTTTTTAACTTTAGAAAGTTCCGAACCCGAGATTTGAAGTGAGGAGCACAGCTACTTTTTACCATTGGAACAAAGGTCCTGCACACTCCTGTTTTAATTTGTCGAATTTTTTAACAAATTTTAACTTATTTGTGGTATTTATTTATATTTTTACTGTGGTTAAATAAAAAGTTTGACTTGCTAGTTAACAACCGGCAGTTAAAAACGATGAATGTCTTCAGTTAAGAACGACGAATACAAACTTGTCGACTTTATCATTGAATTTTATTCGCTTCATACATTTATGGTTTATTTATAAATTTAGTGATCCTTCTTACCGTTAATTTTTAGTGAAAAAAATAGAATAGTGTTAGTAGTTAGACATTGCTGTATTACATTTGTGTTTTTTATTTTTTTTTTTAACAGCATTCTTGAAAATTTGCTAAATAGCTAAATGATGCATATTATTATTATTTTACTGTGACAGTGGAAAAAGAAATTAACTGGAAAGTAAGTAAAAGAAAAGGTAACTTGAATAATGATGGACAAAAGAGAAAGGGAAGGAATGATTGGTGAGCTTTGGAGTTCCATAGAGGTGTGGTTTTGAACTCTCTAACCCCCCTGCTGGGGTGAGACGGCTGCCGGAGAATGATATTATCGGCGATCTTGGCTTTGTAAAAAAAATAAATAAATAAATAAATGAATGAAGAAAAATGTGCAAATGGATTATATCATTTGGTTTGACTGGCAGTGTTATGATTTTATGATATTTATTTTGATACGTCTTATGTGCATTGGACATTGGATGCTCTTTTCACGGATCTAATTTGGACCCAACAATTTTTCCCTTTCCTATGTTTATGTATATTAAAATTTAGGCTAAATTATAAAAAATAAATAATAATTAAGAAATTTGCACTTCATTACAATTTTTTAAAAATTTAAATTTAATTATATGTAATTTAAATTTTATAATAAATCTTGTATGTGATGATTTATACTTCACTCTGAACTTGCATAATGATAATATGAAAAAATATTATAAATATAACATGAAAAACACAATGTAATTGATATAAAAAAAATTATTACATTGGTATATAAACAAAAAGGACACCGTTTTGCATATTCAATTATTCCTCTCACTTAAACTAAAACGATACTGTTTAACTAATAAAGAGACAAACTATATTATAACATGATCTATTTTGAAAAAATAGCGATTTTAAAAAGGAAATTCATTGATCTATTTCAACAAATATAGTTTTCCAAACCGTGCTATTTTGGTTTTATATCCATATAATAATTTTTTACACATTAGTTTTACTGTATTTTTCACGTCATTTTTTATATTTTTAATATTTTTTCATATCATTTTCATGCAGGTTAAGAGTAAGTTACAGTCTATCTAAATCAAAATTTGTTATAAAATTTAAAATATATATAATTAAACTCAAAATTTTAAAGAATTAAATAAAGTATAGAATTTATAATTTTTTTTTGTAATTTAGTCTAAAATTTAATAAGCCTCCTTACAAAAATTCACGTGTATCTAATTACAATTGCACACAATTCTTTTTTATATATATTATTGTTTGCAACATATCTTTATTTTAATTATAAAATATTATTTTTAAATGTATTAATGATAAATCAATTTTATATATAAAACAAGGTAATTCGGAATTGGCCTTGCAAAAACCAAGTTGTGATTGCTTGCTGCCGTTGACATGACTACTTCAATGTTAATCAAGTCTTGGTGCTTTCATTATCCTAGTTTTTTTTTTATTATAATTTATACAGTATAATTTTATTTTTTCGTATATCGTAATTGCAAATTATTTGAGTATAATAAAACATATAAAGAAAAATAAAATCACAAAATTTAAAGGGAAATATTGGAATAAATTAGGGACGGCCAAAAATTTAAAATGTAAACTATTATAATTGTAAATATAAGGGGAAAACAGGAAATTTATTTTAGATATACCGATAAAATATTAGTATTTTAATATATGTTAACATAAAATGGTAGAAAATAATGAATAAATATCATTTTTCTAAATTTTCATATAAAGAATAATGCTATTGGAAATTTGGAATTTAGAAATAGCATAAAGGAAAATAATCCCAAGGGACCGGCGTCAAGAACCATCGACTTCATGCATTAGTTTGAACAATTCCATTAAATTACTACAGAGTGTACTATTTTTTTCAACAGTAGACTAATCAATTAACTACGAAATGACAGGGTTGTAGACCAACAAGCATTGCTTACATATGCAATTAAGACTACTACCCATAAAAATAAAGTCAGTTACGCCCTTCAGTTCATGAATGTAACTCTGCTCACTTCTCGGCGCCGGAGATGGTGCTCCGGCACAGAGGGCAGCAATTAGTGTGGAAGAGCCAGGCGGATATACAACCTGCATGGTACACGTGGCCGCATGGGACTTGTTTTCCGCCTACACTCGATTCCAAATTCTCCATGCAAACCACGCAAACATCATCCTTCTCTGTACCAACAACCATTGGCATCTCAGCTAACATCTCCTGCACAACAGATTTCGATAGACGACGGTTCTCCGGCGACATAACAGCGTCGTGCGTATCAAGGCCTAAGTTCTGAGCGAGAGAAAGGGCTTCGTCTAGGTCGAAATTTGCATCCCCCATTTTATATATTTATGGGTACTGGTCAGCAGTGAAGACAAGTTTTGTCTGTGGAAGATGAACTTAATTTATAGATGACTTTTCTAGACCTTAGTTATGTTCTTGAAAAAATTTAGTCTACCAATCCAATGGATATAAATTTATTCACATAATAAATAATTAAATACATATGACATATATGTTTAAATTAATTTAGAAATACTACAATAAGAGCACTTCTTTTTTTTTTCTTATATAAATTTAAGAAATTTTATGTCAGTCTCTTTATCTTTCTTTTTACTTATTTCAATTATTAAAATTTACATTATTTTTTACCGGTAGGAGATTCTAAGTAATATTTTATTATTTTTCTTTCTTCTTTTTGTTATTTTTTCTCTTTTTTTTTGTCTCTTACTCTTTATCTTTATTTTTTTGTAGATAGTTTTATTAATGAAAAATTAAAATATAGATTGAGATAAATAGTATTGTTATAGTGCACACAATTTTCAAGACAAATTAAAATAAATAATAAATTTTTTATAATATAACAGAAAGTGAGATAAAGAATTTTGTTGGGGATTTCTATTGACATATGTAAAATTGCTCATAAACTACTTGAGCAAAATTCATAAAATATTCGAATTCAACTCTAAATTAATTTAGTCCAACTCAAATAACTCGAGTCAAGTTTGAGCACTGTAATACTCAACCTGCAAAGTTTGCGAGTTTAATCATTTTTTACTATTTTTATTATTTATAAAATTACGTTTATGCTCTTACTATTTAAATGGAGTAAAAACTCTACATATTTTCTTTTGTTCTTAAATATATTATTGTAAAAATTGGTCTTGTCAGTTCAACCAGAAAACTAGCCACCAGTTGGATAGTTTGGAGGTAAAGAATCGAAGGGTCTTTAGACCAGCCCAAGAATCGGACAACTGACTGGTTCAATCATGAATCGATTGATCCGATCGGTTTTGAGCATTTTTTTTCCTGTTCTGTGAATTGTAAATTCACTAAAAAATATCACTTTTTGTGCATGGTGAAAATTGAAATCGAATTTTTAAATATAATTTTCAAATTTTTATCATCAAACCACTTGTGATATGTATTATCTAAATTTATATAATATTAATTATTTATAAAATTATTCATGTTATTGGAAAGATATTTATATAAAATCAATCTTTAGTTTTTTATATTTTCATTATAAAAGTAAAATTATGACAAATAAATAATTTTTAAAAATATTTGATGTTTTAAATTATAAATATTTATTATCAATACATGACTATGTATTATATTATCAATAATTCAATATATAATTGTGCATTAATTTAATTTTTTTATAAAAATATATATATTTAATAAATTTGAATTTTATATATTTGTATTTACATTACTAATATATATCATGATAAAATTATCATATAAATTAATTTTAAAATAAATTATTTCAATATAAAATATTTTACTTGAGAAATGAAAGAACGTTGAATATTAATTTTTCTAAATTATTATTTATTATAATTTTTTTAAAAATAAAAATGTATAAATAAATAAATTATATTATTTTTTAAAATAATATATATAAATATAAATATTATTATACTTAAAAATATTTAAAAATATATTTATATATTAATTTAAATTCAATATTTAATATTTTTATTATATTGTTGTGTGTGAAATATGTTTAATTTAAATAATTTTTATATTTTATTATGTATAAAATACATTAAATATTATATTTTATAACGATTTTATATGCATGGGTTCAACTCCGGATCCACCTTAAATCATTGGCCATTGCTTTCTGGTTCATTGACCATTGCCTTTCTGATTAATTGACCGGACCGATTTTTACGTTTGCTTAAACCTAACTCTCCGAACGAAGGATGCCGCTGTCCTCTTTCTTTAGCTGCCGCTTGCCGTCACAACTCAACCTCTGTCCTCTTCTCTTCTCTTCTCCGGCGATTAGCCATCAACGTCGGTCGCCTTTGTCAAAGCGGTAACAAATCGCTGCTTTAGATCTCTTTCTAGTGGCTCTTCGTTTGACTAACGATTGATTATGTGTTGGCGTTGGAATAAAGGGGAATGATTAACTGTTTCTTTATTCTAGTTTCTCGATGATATTCGTTGCATTGTTTTTTTTTTTTTTTGTTAAAATTGATAGTCTGTTCTTTGGTTTTCTATTGAAATTTCTCCTTGCACTGCTTACCTAGAAATAGAGCAGAAGAAAGAAAATCTAAATATGATTCATCTGTTTTGTGTTGTTCTTGATTTCATGATATGAAAGCCTGCAAATTTCTTTCTATCTCTTCTTTAACGTTAACCATGCAAGTTTTTTTGTTCATATACGTGCAAATGATTTTCTCTAAGCAGTTTTTCTTGTTTGCGTTTAGCAGGATGGATCTGCAAGGGTGCGTGCTTTTTGTTTCTTGTTTGCGCTTGTATGCTGAATGAGAAAAATAAAGGTACCAATCTGTCTTTGATGTGCTTCCGTCATGCCATATAGAGCTTGGTTATATCATTGATCAAATAGACCCCAGAAAACTGGAAAATTTTTATTGTGTTGTATAATGGGATGCTCTAGATAATTTTGTGGCAGTAACTTTTTGTTCTTTATTGGTCAAATTTTATTGAGTAGAACTCAGCAAATATGCAAATCTTTTGTTCTGTTTGATGGCATGCATTGACTCATGCAATGGCTTTGTTTTTAACAGGTCAAACCCTTAAGCAAATTGTTATATGCTTTATTGTTGATGTCCTTCAAAATTTTTGTAGAACGCTTTATAAGGTTATTTGAGTTGTTCTATAGAAATTCAATTTAAAAAAAAAAAAGGCTCATCCATGGGATAAAAAGTGTTAAGTGGTGGGCGTGAAGCTTTTGATCTGGAAAGTTATCAAAATTACTGTGGCTAAATCACCAAAATTTTTGCCCAAACTTGTAATATTTTCTTTGTCAATAAAATGCAAATTCTAATTCTGTGTTTGATTGTTTTTTATTCTTTAGTTGTTCTTGAACTTTAAGTGAATAGAAAGGAGATGAAAATATCAATAAACAGTAAATTGGGTGGAGAAGAGGTTAAAGCAAGGAATTCTATACCTAGGAGTTGGGTTCTATTTCTTTGCCTGGGCAGCTTTTTTGCGGGAATGTTCTTCACTAACAGTTTTTTTGTTATTGCATTTTTATTGCTTTCTTTAAATTTGCAGACTTTTTATATACTTTAGCAGCTGTAGTGATTATATGATGCATTATGTGATGAAAATGAAACAAATGAAATTATTAGACCTGTGAGCTTTAATGCAAAGGGAATGGAGGTATTAAAACGATATTCTGGAATGCTGCGTGAGTGTGCTTCAAAAGGGTCTCTAAATGAAGGAAAGACAGTTCATGGGAGCGTGATTAAAAGTGGGACACAGCCAGATTCTCATTTATGGGTTTCTTTGATTAATTTTTATGCAAAATGTGGGACTCTTATTTTAGCCTGTAAGGTGCTTGATGAAATGTGTGAACGGGATGTGGTGTCATGGACTGCGCTGTTAGCTGGGTTCGTGAATAAAGGATGTGCAAATGGCGGAGTTGGCCTGTACTCAGAAATGAGAAATGAAAATATAAGGCCCAATGAATTTGCCTTGGCCACTGTGTTGAAAGCATGCTCTATGTGCATGGAAGTGGAGTTAGGGAAGCAGGTTCATGCAGAGGCAATAAAAGGTGGGTTATTAACGGATTTGTTTGTTGGTTCTGCACTTGTTGACCTTTATGCAAAGTGTTGCAAGGTGGAACTCGCTGAAAGGGTGTTCTTTGAGATGCCAAAGAAAAATGACGTGTCATGGAATTCATTGCTCAATGGTTATGCCCAAATTGGTGCTGGGAAAGAGGTTTTGAAGTTGTTTTGTCGAATGACAGAGTGTGAAATGAACTTTAGTAAATTCACTCTATCAACTGTGTTAAAGGGTTGTGCAAACTCGGGGTATTTGAAAGAAGGAAGGGTTTTGCATTCTTTGGCTATCAGAAGTGGCTGTAATATTGATGAATTTCTGGGTTGTAGTCTTGTTGATATGTATTCGAAGTGTGGGATGGCATATGATGCATTAAAAGTGTTCAACAGGATAAAAGATCCTGATATAGTGGCATGGACTGCAATGATCACCGGCCTTGATCAGCAGGGCCATAGCCCAGAAGCAGCTCATCTTTTTCATCGGATGAGATGTTTAGGAGTTAGACCTAACCAGTTTAGCCTTACTAGTGTTGTTAGTGCTGCTACAAATATGGGGGACCTGCATTTTGGCCGAAGCATCCATTCTTGTATATACAAATATGGGCTCCAATATGATAATACAATTGACAATGCACTGGTCGTTATGTACATGAAAAATGGATATGTGCAAGATGGCATTCAAGTATTTGAGTCAATGACTGATCGAGATTTAGTTTCATGGAATGGCCTTTTGTCTGGGTTCCATGACTCTGAATTATATTATCAAGGGTTAAGAATCTTCTACCTGATGCTTATGGAAGGTTTCAAGCCCAACATGCATACCTTTGTTGCTGTTTTAAGGTCTTGTACTAGTCTTTTGGATGTGCATTTTGGGAAGCAAGTGCATGCTCATATCATAAAGAACAGCCTTGACAGTAATGATTTTATTGGAGCAGCTCTCATCTACATGTATGCAAAAAGCAGATGCCTGGAAGATGCAGATGTAGCTTTTAATAGATTAGCAAACAGGGACGTATTCACTTGGACAGTGATAATTTCTGGTCACTTGCTTAGTGATCAAGCAGAAAAGGCTATTAAATTCTTAGGTCAGATGCTAAGAGAGGGTATACAACCCAATGAGTTCACTCTTGCAAGTGGCTTAAGTGGGTGTTCCCGTATGGCAACCCTGGGAAATGGGCAGCAGCTCCATTCACTGGCAATCAAATCTGGGCATTTTAGTGATGTGTTTGTTGCTAGTGCACTTGTTGATATGTATGGGAAATGTGGGTGCATTGAAGATGCTGAGGCCATTTTTAAGGGCATGTTTTCAAGGGATACAGTCTCATGGAACACAATTATATGTGGATACTCACAGCATGGACAAGGGAATAAGTCTCTTGCGGCTTTTAGGATGATGTTAGATGAAGGCATTGCCCCCGATGAGGTCACGTTTATAGGTGTTCTTGCTGCATGTAGCTGCTTGGGTTTGGTTGAAGAGGGAAAAAAGCTTTTTGACTCAATGAGTAGAGAGTATCATATTATTCCTTCAGTTGAGCATCATGCTTGTTTGATGGATATTTTTGGTCGAGCTGGAAAATTCAATGAGGTTAAGGTCTTTATCGAGGAAATGAAACTAACTCCATATTCGTTGATCTGGGAGACTGTTCTTGGGGCATGCAAATTGCATGGGAATGTTGACCTTGGTAAACATGCTGCTGAGAAACTTTTTGAACTTGATTCCAAGATGGACTCCAGTTATGTATTACTCTCAAACATTTATGCAGCCAAAGATAGATGGGATGACGTCAGAAACATCAGGGCTTTGATGTCTACTCAGGGTGTTAAAAAAGAGACTGGTTGTAGCTGGGTAGAGGTTGATGGTCATGTTCATGTCTTCACATCTCATGATTGTTCACATCCCAAAATAAGGGAAATATATGCCAAATTGGAGGAATTGGAGCAAAAATTGATTTCAGAAGGTTATATACCAAAAACAGAAAGTGCGCTTCATAATTTAAACTAACAAAGAGAAAATAGAACATCTGTACTATCATAGTGAAACATTAGCTCTTGCTTTTGCCCTTATAAGCATCCATCCTATTAAACCAATCCGGATTTTAAAAAATCTTCGTATTTGTGGGGATTGCCATGATGTTATGAAACTCATCTCAGATGTTACTAATCGTGAAATTGTGGTCCGTGACATGAAGCGTTTCCACCATTTAAGCGAGGCACTTGTTCTTGTCAGGATCATTGGTAATTCTGCACTGGAGGCATGCACTGAATTTGGGTAAATTTTATCCATTCTAGTGATTGGTAAATGCTTGGAATATTTATCCATTTGATTTATTTATGCACTGAATATTTTTTTTAATTGTTTATTCAGTCTGTACAGTTTCATTGCTCAGGGAAAGTCTTTGAATTTGAAAGATAACGAGACCATGTGATTGACACATTCGGACAGTTTCTAGAGATGTTTGCGGGGAAACCATATATTGAAGGTATCATTATTTTTTTTAACAGTAATTCATGTTTTAAAGATCCAATTCAGATGTACTCATATTGCATATTAAGCTTAAGCTCCATTTCACTACAGTTGCTGAAATTTTATGTTTTAACTCAGAATTTGGTTCTTATGCATGCCGTTGTTTCTCTTGATATCAGTTGGCCGCTATTACAGCTTGATTCTGGTGAGGACTTTGAGAAGTCGGTGGCACATACCCAAGTGCATGATTGGAAGAACCTATGTGAATCAAGTCACTCCAGCAATCTGATGAACTATGCATGAGTTTCAGCCATTCCTATTTTTAGATTCAAAGCATCATGGTGCTACTTAAAGTAGTGATGTTTCAGTTACTGCTGGCATCTCCTTTGGAAATATGCTTTGAACTTTAGTGATGATGGTAACCATGGGTCATGTTCTTTGTTGCAGTTAATCCTTAGATTATGGCACCGGCAACCAAATTCAATAGTTCCAATATGGCTTTTCCAAGTCGTGGAATACTGCATTTTACGCCAAGCATATTTGATCAATTTGAGAACCTGCTGCAATCGATACTTGCAGAATTATTCCTCAGAGAAACACAAAGTGCAGATTCTTGGTACATTCTTGAGAAATCATTTGGGATAGCAATAGCATGATTATTATCTCCGAGATTTATATATGTTTGAGAAGAAGGTTCGCTAGTGAAGTGATGTTAGTCAGCAATGAGGTATAAATTCATTTTGCCTTAGCATTTGTATAATGTATGCTACAAATAAATTAAAAAACTGGCAAATCAGAGCCAATCAAAGACTTAATCTCCTTGATTGTTTTCTTCACTCTTTTGGTTCCAAAATCCTTGCCTAATAACTCCGAGCAACCAATTTATGTACTTCGAAAACAACTGGAGCTAACAAAGCTATGCTTTCTGAAGCACTACACGGACCAGAGCATCCCGATATAAGTTGAAACAGTTCCTTCGCAATCAAAATATTGCTTGAGAGATCATCATTTCTTGTTTTTCTGCTCTTGAATGACAGAGCAGGGCACACCCATATAGATTCTTAAGCGGGTTGATTTATTGCATTAATTGGTGGAATGTATGTCGATAAAATGAGATAAATTTAAGGTTTCTCTGTGGATTTCAGCTAAAAGGTGTTGCACTGATTGGTTTAATGTAAACCCATGATTTTCTCCGATGAAAAGACTGGAGCTTTCAGACATGGACGTACCAATTCTTGAAAAATTTAGGAATTTTGGTTTCGAAAGTAATGGAAATTAGAAAATAGTATACTAGAAAAGAATTCCGTCAATCTAAAACCCTAAACTTTAAATCCAGAAGGCGAATGGTAGGGTTTTAGAATTAGAAGATTAATTAAACCATGTCGTTGAGAATTCCAATTATTAGAAATCATAAATACGTGGTTTCTTTCATCCTATTGGTGGAGAAGTTGAGGGCCCATTAGCCATCCAATCAGAAAGAGGGAAACACGTATCGGCTGGTAATCCTTAACCATCTGCAATTGAATCACTTTCCAATTCCATTACATATAAATAAAGACGTCTACTTTGTGTATGAGAGAGAGAATTATAATTCAAAGATCCTAACTTGAGAGCCTTAGTGTAGACGCAGCTGCAGAGGCATAGCCATGGCTGAACTCAAGCAATTCCTAGGGGTTTTGGTGACTTTATTGGCAGTAGCAACATGGGTGCCTGTCTCTCTTTCCGCCAATACACCTGTTTCGGGCGTGAGGAAAGAGGATATACCTTATATCAAATGCCAAGTCTGTGAAAAAGCAGCAAAGGAGTTGTTCAAGCTCATACAGAAGCAAGAGGCTCAAATCTCACCCAAGAAGGTATTTTGATCATTTGAGTTTAATTGGTTTTGGTTGGATTTTGATGGTTGATTTATGAGTAATAGGCCTTTGTGGGTTTTTGGGGTTTCTAGATCTCGGAGTATGAAATCATTGAGATTGCGGAGAATGTTTGTAATCTGAAGAAGGCGGAAGCTGATTGGATTATGAAGATTGATATAGTGGAGAAAGGGGATAAGTTGGAGGTAAGATTAATTTATATCGGTTTCTATCATTTTATTTATTTATGAAGCTACTTCCAAGGAATCAATGATAAAAACAGTTTGTGACACTATGGAATCTGAGTAACAAGGAAAATTGCTTGTACTATCCGGTTTGCAAAATTAGATGCTTTGATCTGTTGTTCAATGTATTCTTGACTTGGTAACTTGAAAGTGTTATATTCTTATAGCTGGTTGAACAAGATACTGAAGGTCAATGCAATTCAGAATGCAAGACAATCGAGCGGGCTTGTGAGGACGTGAGGTTTTGGCACTTGCAAAGTTGCAATTTTCAGTGGAAGTTTTCATGGCAATTTGGCTATACTTAACAGAATCTCTAAATTGCCATTCTAAATTTTTTCTTTGTTTTATCTGTTTCAATTCTTGACTATATAGCTTAATTGGTGCAACTCCTTGAGGGCTTTGCAGGTTATGGGATATGCTGATACTGATATTGCTGAATACATATTTACTTCCAAACCCAGTATGGATAAGTTGGTAAACTATCTATGCAAAGACCTTACAGAGACATGCATTAAAAAGCCACCTCCAGTACCCAAGGTAATATTTTTTGAGTTAATTAATTATTAGTTTATAGGGTGCGTGTGTGTGTCTCTGTGTTGCAACTTGTTTATCCAAGTGCTTTTACACTGTGTGACTTCATCACGTCTTCAAATCCATCAATAGCAAAATTATAATACTGGAAGCGGAAATCACATTAAACATGAAATGAACTGGTATCTTGGCTTAATTTCTCACTATCGTGCTGATTGTATTTGATAAATTTTCTGAGTTAGGCATCTCAATTCATTTTCAAGTTTTTGATAGTAAAATGTAATTGAATGTTGCACGTTTAATTTTATGTGATGAAGTTCCTGCTTGGTGTGTGGAAGTATATATTTGTGAAGTACAGATACCATTTTCTGCAGATTCAGTTGGACTTCTAACACTTGAGAATAGCTTAAGAAACCCTTATTAGTACATGATTGCAGTAAATGTTAGTTTATGATTGAGATTAATCAGATTCTTCAGAAAATTAATGCAACACAAATGATCTGAAATGTGAATTCGTGGGTGAAATGTATTTTTTGAATCAAGTGGGAAATTGATTAGGAGAAAAGAAACCCCACAAAAACAGAAGGAAACAAAAACAACTCTTGTTATTTGTTCATACCAATAGCTTGCTCCATTATTTTGTTTGGTGTGGGAAAGTTCTCTGCATTGGCATTTTCCTTATTTTATCATGTTAATTAGTTTAAGCCTCAATCCTTATTTCCAGTCAAGCTCAGTATTGCATCACAGAAACTGCTCTTTCCTTTATTGCACCTTCATGAGTTGTGTTCTAACCTTAAAATTATTTTTCATGATGCGTCCTCTCAATATTGTAAAAATTCTATTAATAATATATGCATTTCAAGAGGTGTTTTCTAAGGGTACTTTGTTAAACCCATGGTTTGACTGCATGACTTTCTCATTGCATCAACTCTTTTCATTGACAGAATTTTCATGTTTCCTCTAGCCTCAAATGTTATGCTGGATAAAGTTCATATAGTCTTCTTGAAGAGCAGAATACACCTAACTTCACTTGACCATCTGAAGTTCAATTCTCATTAAATTCTTTTTGCTTCTTGGTGTCTCAGAATAGGGCTCACGGAGAGCCATTTGTCCCCAAACCATCTAAAGAGATTGAAATGGAGAAGATGTTAAAATCCATGCAGGTAGGAGTGCTTCCTTAGTTAAAACTTTTTTTTTATATATGCTTCATAGCGAGTCGGCTTCTGATTTGTCTAAATTTGCTGTAGGGTACGCCAGGAGCACCGAACATGCAAATGTACTCGACGGAAGATTTGATGAACATGAAAAATTTTGGTAATGAAGATGATGATGAAGACGAGAATGATGAGCCAAATTTCCCTAGAAATTTGGTAAAGAAATTTTGTTAACCCATTAATCTCTTATTGTTATCTCAAACTTTCACTCAACTGTCATCATCCAATATGCAGGCAAAGGTTCTGAAAGAGAAAGAAAGCAAGACAGATGACTGGAAGCAGAAGATCATTAAAGGAATAAAAACCACAGGTGAGACATTGAAGAGACATGCAAACAAGGTCTCCAACAAGGTAAGGCAATGGTGGAAAGGAGTAAGAGCTGCTCGTGCAAATAAGAATTCAAAAACTGGCAAATTAGAGCTTTAAGATCCTGTGCAGCAAACGATTGTATTAGAGATAACATTTTCGTTCATCAGGGTAACGTGGTATTTTAGGCTTAGATTAACCAACGAAAAAATGTGGGATATTGAGGAATTGACTGGAAACCAAACCCTGTTACTTGAATTCGCGATTTTCAGGAGGCATTGATAATTCTTTTTATTCGTTAGATTGTCTATTTGCAATCTCCCGTTTTTTTATTTCCCACCACAGATCTTTAGTTTTTCATTTTTATTTTTCCTTAATGAAAATTTGCCGTTTCCTATCTTCTCTTCGACTCTTTTCACAATTTCACTTGGGTGAGCTGGGAAAAACATATACAACTTCAGGTTTCCTCCTACAAGTCCTTGAAAATTAAATGTGAGAAGCAAAGAATCAGAGCTACTATTCTTAATACAACTAGAGCAAAGTTCATATACCAAGGAAAGTCTTCGAAAATATTTTCAAAAATTTCAGGATTTACTTTTCAATCACCTCGAATTGCGGCCCAAGATGGATTTTAAATAAATCAACGCCTCAACTCACTTTCTCAATTCTTGGATAGAAACAAGAAATACACGCAGCTTAGTAGATACGGCAGCAGTTGAACTTCACTCTCCACCCCCGATGCCATTGCCAGCAAGTGGTTGACCTTCAATCTCTGCAACCAACGCTAGCAATTTTGGAGAAAACAGAGCATGTAGATGGACATCATCGCATCTTATAATATTGAGTTCTTGAAACTGCACAATGGCGACCATTCAATGCATACTTGATCATTATATCAATGTCACGAGGATTCTTTTTGTTGGGTGCTACAGTCATGCTCCCACTTATAGCTTCCCCTTCACATATTGTTAGAACATCTTCTAGGTATAGGACCGTTTGCTTCCAGTGTGTGTCTCGCGATCTTGGCCCTGCATCAGAAAACCATCGAAATCATTAAAATAAGGAATGAGGTAAACCATAAAAGCACCTACTGGTCTTGCTATATTCAATTCTAATCAAATTCGTAGTTTGGTTTAAGTTGCAACTTGTTATCAAACCATGCTGCTCTTAAGTAATGAAATTTATAATCCTGAGTTACTTACGGCACGGCCACTAGTGAATGCACATAAGGAGACATTATAAAGTACACCTTGCCAATTCAGTAACTTAGCAAATATGCCAGATTTCCAGAACACAACACAACTAAATCATAAGAAAATAAAGGATTTACCTGTAGAGAAACCCATTAACTTGTGACATTTGGTAAATGATACATCAAAATAGGCAACCAAAGCATGAATGTAATCGTCACGCTCTGCAACAAGCTTAAAAGGAACTGTGAAGGAAGCATCCCCTGAAGCTATTTTTGAGATATCTATTGTCTGAAGTAAATTAAAGCACATCAGCCAAATAAGACATCCAACAAAGCTGAGACGAAAAAGAATTATCATATTTATATTTTATATGTGTTCATATGCTGTACACCACAGGTGTGCAAGACAAGCCTATCCCACCTTGAGTAGCTGGCAGTTTGTAACAATTTGATTCTGATCAAATGTGTCAACAAGAGGTTCCATCATTGCTTGCTTCTTGATGCAACTCATGTCAAAGCCATAGACACTATTCCAAACTGGAGTAGCATGAAGGCCGAGGAGGCCAAAAGAATATTATGTATAAGAAACAAGAACCTGTCAGCTTGAGGAAACATATGCAAGGAAAAGAAATTGAACAAACCATGAAAACCCTCAAACAGAACAGATGTTCCCAAATCTCTCAAAGTTGTGGATCTTCAAGAACATAACATTGATCTACTTGTATGCTGTATGCACAAGAAGTTAGAATACTCACATTCAATCTTATCTTCTTTGTAGTCTGCATCTTCAATAGCTGTTAGATACAGAGAAGCTTTGTCTGGCAGAAGAATTCCATCATTCACCTGAAAACACCATAAAGATGGGAAAGTTTGACACAATCAATCCACTGTACACCAAAGAATTATGATAGATACATCAATGTTTTTGCAGACCTAAATAGTAAACAACAATAGCCAGTCCCAGTATGGGTTCTTCATCTGCTTTTTCTTAGTTTATTTATGCACAGGTGGTTTCTTCTTATCTATTCTCTTTTTACATTTTTCATTTGGGGTAAGGGGAATCTTTTCACTTGCCACTTAGGTTAAAGCTGGAAGGAAAAAACCAGATATATTGAAGTGCCAGTAAAATATCACTGGTAAGGTACCCCAAAGAAAGTACTATTGTGATCCTAGGGGACTTGTGGTTCCAAATACATCCCCATCGTTATAACTTTTTCATAACAATGCAAGCATATCCTTGTGTATCTAAAAGAAGTTTCCTTTTCTTTGTCCAAAATCACTGTCTAGTATCTGTATCTCAAAACTAAAATGCTTAAATACATAAGAAGATTTCATGCACCCAAATGATTTGTCATGCAAAACATAAAGATTTTTTTTTCCATTACCACATGATAGAAAAAGTCATAAACCTGCAAAATGAAACGTAACTACGACTCACAAGCCATTTATCCCGAGCATAGAGCACTGTGTTTAACATATTCTCATACAAAAGAAAATATCCCATCCACTCTGAAATGATAATATCGACTTTATTTACTGGTAGCTCAATCTCTTCAATCTTTCCCTTCAAAACCGTTATAACTGCAACAAAGAAAAAAAATAATAAAAAATAAAGAGAGTTCAATGATGAAAGGAATCTAGAGAGACATAAGAATAAGCCAAACATAAAACACAAAAACATTACCATCTGAAAATCCATTTGATTCAACAATCTGTTTTGCCATATCAGCCATGTGAGAGCACTCAACCTGAAAATAAAGAAGCCAGCTTTCAGATCCAACGTGAAAATCTCAAAAATCAGTTATCCAAGGTGCTATACTTCATAAGTGAAATAATACTTGAATTGAAACCTGACAAAATACATGGAGGAAATAAGGAAAATACCGCATACACATGAGCTGCCCCTGCTTTTGCACAGAATAGGGACAAAATCCCAGTCCCAGCACCAACGTCAAGTACTACTTTATTCTTAATTAGAAATTTATTCAGATAAATAACATTTTGATAAGTCTTAGTTCTGACAATATCCTTCAGCATTTCCTGAAACATAAAGATCATTAGGGGATTATCAACCAGTAACAAATTTAACTGTTGGAGAAGTTCTCAGTATGAAGTCCAACAATCATTCAAAATGAGCTGTAATCCTAGAATAGGAAATTTATTGATATAGGAGAGGTTCTTGTAAGGTACTAAGGGACCTATAAAATGCTAACATTGCTAGCACAAACCTATAAGTATTTCTTTGTTATGAGCAAAATGCCACTTTTTGAATGTGCGCTGATGATAAAATAAAAGGAAAAAAAAAAAACGAAAAATAAGGAAAGTAATAAATGAATAATTTGAAGTTCCAGGATGTAAAAGGTTGCATCCAGGCGCCACACACTTACTTCATGAATGCCTGTGAAAAAAAAAAAAGTAAAAATTAGCTTTGCAGGATATGCTCAAATAATAATTCGTTGATACTTCTACACCGAAATCACCAAAAACGTAAAAGCCATCAAATATGAGAAAGAACT
The DNA here is from genome assembly GCA_949630135.1 of Balakata baccata. Lineage (NCBI taxonomy): Eukaryota > Viridiplantae > Streptophyta > Magnoliopsida > Malpighiales > Euphorbiaceae > Balakata > Balakata baccata. The sequence continues at coordinate 10,053 of CATIWF010009080.1, read as the reverse complement.
GCAGAACATATTTTCCGTCATTATAAAGAGAATGAAATATGTATAACTCGAATTCTACAAAAATTTCAAGAGCATCAGAAAAATAAAGTGAAATGTCCATTAAACAGCAAGTGTAAAGCATGAAACTTTCATTCTGTCTGTACTAACCAAGCTCAAACTTTAAACGGAAGCAAGTCTAACTCAAGTTATGAATACAGTAACTAACTTTTTACGAACTTAAAAGCTTAATTTCCTAATAGATTTCAGTAATTCAAGAGAAAACAGAATAAATAAAAGGAAAAAGGGAAAACCTAGAGAAAGTTACCAAAGTGAGAGTATGAATCGAAGTAATAATCGGCGCTGGTCTTATCATCGTCATCATCAATAAAGGAAACGTCAGCCTCGCACATGGAATCGTCGTCCATGGCAATGGCTTTGTCACTGGCTACAGTTGACTCGTCAACATTTGAGCTCTCTGTGGCCAGCTCTTCGTCTTCATCCTCGAAGCGGATCTTGGTACCCTGAGTTAACCCTTGATTGTTGTTACTGTTACTCTTCTTTCGACTACCCATGTTAGAGATTACGGTTTTGGTTCTAATTCCCAGAGGCGAGGAAGAAGCAAATTAGGGTTTTGTTGTTCACACGGTCAAACTCACACAACTGTGATTAGCGGAAAAAAAAAATGTATATAATATCGAATTAATTATTAAAAATAAATTGAAATTTTAAAATTGTATTAAAATTAAATTATATTTTTTATTTAAATATATAAATTTTACAATTTTATCAATTTATAAATTACAGTAAAATTCTACTAATATAGTATAAAGCTGAATCATTTTAAAAATTTTTATTTTTTATAAAATTTTAAAATATGAATATTTCTAGCGAAACTTTTCTTAAATAAAATTTTTATTTCTTCTTGCTCTACTGATTATATTAACTCTTATGAGACAATTTCATATATTATTTTTCAAATTTAAAAAGAGTTTTAGGTTTTAAAATTTTAGAAAAAAATAATGACGTTTTAAAGTTCTAATATAATTCAATTTCTTAGTTAGTACAGCTGTTTTAATCTGGCCAAAGTTTTACGTTATGTTAGCAAAATTTTTCTGAAATTTATAAATTTAAATAGATAAAATTTTAAAAATTTATAAATTTAAATAAAAATAGAAAATATAATTTAATTTTGATACAATCTTAAAATTTTAATTTATTTTTGGCAGTTATCTCTATAATATATATATATATATATATAGGTTATCAAACTTATCTCAGCCAATGAATCGAAAAAGAGAGAAACTCAAAGATTTAAAATTCAACCGAGATTGAACTAGAGTTAAATTGGTCTATGTAAAAATTTCTAAAAATATAATATTAAATGCATAATAAAATATGACATGTCATTTATATAAATATATATATATATATATATAATGTAAAAATAATTTATATAATATTTATTTCATAAATAAATTAATAATCAAAGGTAAGAAATATAGAATAAAATATGTACTTAGAAAAATTCATATTGAAGTGGAACTCTTTGCTGTAAATTAATTTAAAAAAAAATAACTAAGACTAGAGTAATATATTTTTCTGATTTCATCTACTTGAGTAAATTAATTTCGTAATCATGTTTAATTATGAATATTTTCAATAAGTTTTGGTAGATTTTAGATAAACGGTTGACACTTGACATTGAAGTTTCGTTTCTAGTTGAATTTATGGCTAAATTACCATATCTATATCTACACTTTGATTATTTTTAATTTATGGCTCAAATTTTATTGGTAGATAAATACTTTTCTCCTCCATATTCCCATGTATTTTCAATCACTGATTTGATGTGATTTCATTGGAAAAAGAGTGGAGGCTCTCAGCCGACCCATTTAAACATAAAAATAATATTAAAAATTAGCTTAATTATATAAAAAAATACTAAATTTTCCATTTTGTTACCGTTATATTCAATTCTTTAAATATTTAACTTTAATAATATGAATTTCTATTTTCGTAACAAATCAAACTTCGGTATCGTTAAACCATACGTAAAATCTAATTGACCATGATGTGAATTGTTTAATCATTTTGATATATTATCAGATTAAATTTGATTAAACAATCCATGTTATGTCAATGCCAATTAGATTTGAAGTGTCATTTATTGATACCAAATCTAAATTTGTTAGAAAAGTATAATTAAATATAATTGTGACAAAATGTAAAATTCAAAAATTTTTTATGTAATTAAATCTTAAAAATTTAGTTTTTTCTTAACTAATTGACTATTTTCTCGTCTTCCTCCTCCATTCTAGATGCATTTAGAATTGCTGTTGGAGTCGTAAAAATATATTTTAAAATTTTTTATTTAATTAATGGACTTTTTTAATTTTTTATAAACTGTTTTTTCCAAATAGCCTAATATCTTTTGAATAATCTCTAGATTTATAAATAGCTATTTGTAATTAATTTGTAGGAACTATAAGTTAAGAAAATGAATTTTTTTTTAATTACACCCTAAATAAATTTTTTTCGAGAATTAAAATAATTTCAAATAAACTGCTATATCCAGCGACATGGAAATTAAATGAATTAGTCCTAATATATAAAAGTAATGAACGAATAAAAAATTACACATACTACTATATATGAACATGATAATTGCCATTATGAAAGGAATCTTCTACATTACCATAAAGCATCTTCAGCTTCATAATATAAAAAAAATCCTCTGCACTGTATAATTGTTGGATTCAAAGTTATATAATATGAGCGGTTTAAAATAATATAATAAAATCCGTTAAATGCTGATTTTATAATATAAACTGAATACACCGAATATATCATATCATTGAATGAGCTTAAAAGATTATTATGCATAGATTTAAAGAAAAAAAAATTATCGATTTTCATCATAAAGGAAATATTAAGAGTGAATAGAACAATTCCAATCCAGGTGGCATCAATCTAATGGTAAGATCATGCCCAAATTACCAAGCTAAAAGAATTATATTCGTGGGATCCAGTTGGACCGGTCGGTTCAACCTTTAGTAAACTGATTATTACTAATGTAAACTGATAATTACTAAACTGTTTCAGATATTTATTTTTATATTTATTTCTCTGAATCAAACTGTCAATTCTCTTTATTTTTATATATTTTTTTTATATTTATTTTCTCTGAAGTAAACTGATTATTACTAAACTTTGATTCAGAGAAAAAATAAAAATAAAAACAAAGCTGCTGATGGTAGAAGATGATCAATAGTGATCACCGTACACTAATGGGCATGTTGGTATCTAAATTTTTTTTCTTCCGACCAAGATTCGGGTCGAATAATTGAACTACCAACTAAAGATGAAAATTATTCAGCAGAGCACGCATATCAACACAGAAGCTTAAGATGCCATCTCACAGTAATCCAGTCCTAAATTTGAAAATGCTTTTATGCAACCAGGCGCAAAATGCCTTTGGCAATTTTCTGAAATCGTACGATTGGCGGCGATATAAGTTCACATTCGGGACATTACAGAACCTGAGAAAATTCCTCTGACCCCCTCCATCATTGTCGTCAACTAAAAAGGTCTGCTGTCGAACTTGCTCTCTCTGTCCATGGAGGCCTTGTTAAGCGGCCATGGTGCTCCTGCCATTACTGCTTCAATCTCCCATACCTCTCGGGGAACCTTAGTCATGTTATTGCAACAACTGGCACTAACATGCTACAATTATCGACAAGAAACATGAGTATTTGATACGAGCCAAAATTATTCAAGTATAACAATGTGCATGAAATAAACTCACATACTGTATGTCTACGGTCTACCACATATGACAGCATGATCTACTACTATATTTCACTCAGGCATCCGTTACAGAATATGTGTAAAGAATTGAAACAATCTGAAAGCAATTAAATCTTTGAAATAGGAAATAAGAAATGGCTTTAAGTTCAATCTCGTGCTCTTCCCCTACAGAGTAAAACCATATTTTACTTGTCAATTTTTGGTTAGCAACTGATATTGTTATACCTTTTTTATCTACAAGATTATAAAAATAACTTATATAGGGTACTTGAAAGTAACTTCCAATAAATCCAATTAGAAACGTGATAGGCAAATTAAATGCAGTTTCAGCTATTACCTCCTTTTTTTAATTATTTTTATTTTTGTAGTTTTGATCAACTACAGTTTCAGCTATCATCATAGCTAAGAAACTACAAGTAAATGCTGTTATGCTTGCTGAAAGAATAGAGAAATACAGGATGCATATCGATAAAAAGGATAAGAATTCTACTTTGGGCCTTCAGGAAATTTACCACGTCACTTTCAATTCGAACCCCACCGAAACCTTTAAATCTGTTAATTGCTTCAGGATTGAAAAATTTAGAAGTCTTTGAACTTTCCATGCCTGGAGCCAACACAGCATCTATGAAATAGCAACCGGGCTCCACTGTTATAACCTGAAGACAACTCGAGCTCAACATACATCATCATAATTTTGATGTCATTAAAAGACATGAAAAACAAAGCTAAAAATGATGTGATTGGTTTCCATGAAAAGCCAGAAAGGATGTCAAATAACCAAAGTCACCAAAAAAAAAAAAAAGAGAGAGCGGTAAAGGGCAGATGAATTCCACAAAAATTGATGGTAGATTATCATTAGCATTTTCTTATCATGGATCAAAAATCGACATTGAAGATACAGTTTTCCTTTGATTAGAAAGGCTATTACTAACCATTCCCTCCTGCAGTTCTCGAGCAGTTCGCAACAATCTCAATCCTGGTTCCTCTGATCTCTTTGGTCCCTGAAAATCATGCCAGCTTTTTCAAGTCCGTCAAGACCAAATTCTTTGAATGGAATCAGAGGCAAAAATAATTAGCTGGAAGTACCTTTAAGTAGCCACCGGGATCATGAGTGTCAAGACCCAAGAAATGCCCCAGGCCATGAGGCATGAAAACAGCACCCAACCGCTCACTCATCATATCATCTACATTGCTAGAATCAAGGAAAAAGACCAACATGTATTTTTTAGTGCTTTTTCCTGCTGATATGATACTTAATTGCAAGTGAAAGAGAGATGCCATTACTGTGAAATTACCCAATAAGAATGCACCCTTTCTTCAGTGACTCGAGAATTATTCTCTCTGCCAATCTGAAAATAGCAAGGAGAAAATGAAAACAAACATAAACAGCAGCAAAGCAATGAAAATATTATCGCACCATGAAGAGGGACCATGGGCATCAGTGACTACTCTCACTACAATCTTCATTTCATTTAATAGTTAACCATGAGATGTTAGAAATTTTCATTACTTTAGTAGATATTAGAATAGCACAATTCTGAAAAGATATCCAAGGATTTTGCTCACACACATTTAATATGATTGGAATTATACATTTTACCTAATGCAGCCCTACATTAATCAGGGACATTATTGGAAAACTACGAAATGATAAGTCATATTTGTTGATAAAAAGCGCGTTAAATATGGGCATAATAGAGAATTAACAAATAACTATATTTTAAAAAAGGAAGTGGGCTATCCTTTAGGGAGTAGAGACAGATGAAAAAGGAAAGTAAGCCTATCATTTTCAAAAAAGCAGCAGTACTTAACAATCATATACCAAATATTTTCAGTTTCAGCCTTACTTGTGCATATCTAACCAGCTTACTCCAGGTCTCATTGCAGATATCACAGCATTGTGAGCATCAAGAACAGCCTGAAAATATGCTATTTAGATAAAGGAATTCTGGAAAGAGTTATTAAGAAATATTAAACCAATTGTATGCAGGTATCAAGTAAACACAAGATATAAATGTACTTTAACAGTGTGAAGGAGAGGATAAGACAGATTGAGTAAAGGGGAGGGGTATCGATCTTAAATTCGAGATACTTACATTGTATATAAGGGACTGATCACTTGTAAACTTTCCATTTACCTGGACAAATAAAAATGAAGCTTAAGAAAACATCAAAAACAGTAGATCCTAGTAGCAGTTGCAGAAAATTGAACTTCCAACTTGCTACCAGCACATACTGATACTACTACTACTACTCTCTCTCAACTACATGAAAAAACAAAAAGCCCCTAGGTTTGAAGCATCACAAGCAATTGACGAGCTCATGCCACTTGTGATATCATCTTCGACCACCTCTCATAAAGAACCAGCAAGTAAAACTGGACATAAGAAAAGGTCGACTGCCTGATTCAAAAAGTAACACCAAGGGAAAAAGACAACATACATTATTTAAGTGGAAAACAATAAGTGCTGCAAACAGAAACATGTATGCTTACAGGGAATGAACAAGTAATGTCAGAACCGTAAAAATGATATTCAGCTCCCATATCAAACAATGCCATATCTCCATCTTGCAGAGTCTGCACAAGAGCATTGTAAAGATCTCAGAAATTAACAAATAATTCTTACAATTTCGGACACTGATGACTGATCAGATAAGAGAAATCTTTTTTGTCAAAATATTTATAAAGACAGATGGATTTTACACATTCAGCAACTAGTCATTTCACCCTAGGTCCAAGCACAGAAAGCCTTAAAAAAAACTGTATGATGGTACAAAATTACACTTTTAAACAAGACCACAAAAATTCCAATTTTTATAGATGAGTTAGAGAGTTTTAAGATAGAGAATTAACCAAAATACATTACACAATACATGCTAAAGCTGAATGCCTGAGTTGTTTACTTTATTAAAACCATTTGCAATGCTAAATGAATTGGCTGTCATCCTTCAACACCAACATAAACAGATAATGGTAACAAACAAACAACCAAATGAACATCTTAGAGCATGTCGAACATAAAGTTGTCTTTTCCCGTACTAACAAGTGAGGCAGACACACAATGAATACATGTAAAACAATGGGAGTTGTCTAAACCACAAGGGCTGCAGTAATAGGCCAAGAAAATAATGATAAACACTCGATTGTAACATGACAGACAAATGGGTGTCCAGAAACTGCACAATAAACACACAGATATGAAACATGGGTGCAATTTTAATAGATAAAAAAAAACATCACAGGACAAATGTGGTTCAATTCAGCATACCCTGTCATTTGGAGCTGCTGCATGCCCATAATGGAGAACAGCACTGAAATTATGAGACACTGAGAATGTTAGCTAATGTTGGAGTAACAAAAACAACTTACACATCAATGCATCCGTAAAATCAACTCCCAAACCAACTATAAATATAGTCAAATAAAACAAGAGCTTTCCAACTAGAAAAGTTACACTTATAAAAAAGAAAAAAAAATTACAAATTAAAAATGGAGTACGACTTTGTTCATAACATCTGCTGGTTAATAACAGGAAGTAATAATGACCAGTAGAGTTCATTTAAGTGCATGCATTAACAGCAAGCCTGCCTATAAATAGACCAAGAAGTCCAAGTCCATGCTCATAAACACCCATAGAAATGTTTTCCACCTGTTTTATTGAGCTTAATTGTTTTAAATATAACTAATTTTGTACTTAAAATGTTTTGAACAGCGGCAGCAGGTTTTGGCATCCTCATTGCCTAGAATAAGTTAAAAAGAAATAATTGAAGGCTATTCAGGAAAATCACCTATTCTCACCAGTAGCACAGATGCATGTGTATGAGCAATGCCTACAGCCACCGTACATGTAAGTGTGGTGAAGAAATATGCTTTCTAACTGATACTCTTTCATGCCAACATGAGCATTTCTCATAACCTGGTCAAATTTGCAAATTAACAAATTTAGTAGAAAAAATAGTTAGCTATTATAATGGAAAATCAATAATCAGTAAGAATGCTAAATTTTGCTCATTATATCTCAAATCTATCTGCAGCTATATGAAATAAAACTATAACATGTACAAAAAGTTATTATAGTAAAGAACCCTAATTGCAAGAATAAGCCAATGGCCATCTTTTGGAAAATTGCATCTAGCTATGTCAATAAATATTAAGAGAAACAAGATGTGCTATGTAAATATGCAGTCAGAGAGATGCTTGCCCATATAAATGTTAAAAATGATTCATAGACCCAAAAAAAATTAATAATTTCTCTTGAGAACATAATAAAATTTGTGAGATCGACCTCGGGGGTAACTCATTGTATTACATACGGTTCATATACTTGTGAGTTATAAATTTGAACATCAAGAAGCATAAAGTTACTTAATTAAGTATCCAAAATTCCAGATTCTATACAGTGAATTAACTCGTGTAAAAGAAAAGATAGAATCGTGAGCACGAGGACAATACTTCAATGCCATGCAAATGAATGCAGTTAGTAAGATGTTTGCCTGAATGGCTACCTCGACATGAGCTTCAGAGCTTATGGCATTAGCAAATTGAATAACAGCAAGCTCCAATTCTGACTTCAGAACACGGCATTCAGTCAAAATAGGATGTAATGTTTTCAAGTCCGTCTCAAACTTTTCTATCCCCTGCAAAGACATTTAAATATTAAAAGAAAAACAATAAATAAAATAAAAATAATCAATTAAGATAAAATATTATAGCCTCATGGGGCTGGGAGCAAAGACGCAAACAACTATGATCAGAAAGACAGCATATAAGAAGCAAGAACCTCAAATTCTGCTGGTTTTGAGAAGTTATTGCTGTCAGTGTTAAGTCCATGCAAAAGAAATAACAGAGGTTTCTCAACTCCCTCGCTGAGTTCATTCAAGACTCCAACAATTTCATCTGTATAATAAACCAAGCTAACCATGTATCTTTCCTGCAAAAGAAATATGTAAACAAGTTTGTGATAAAATAATTGTGCATGCTGCAATGTAAAACAAATAAACATTGAAAGAGAAAACCTGAAAATAAGATAATGGCTTAATTTCTCCCAACCAAACAGCATAATCAGCAGGTAACCAAGGAGCAAAGAGAATTGATCTCCCTGTTGCAACATCCTTCAAGGAAAAATTAAAATACCATTAAAATGCATGGAATCATAATGCTATAAATAACATGGGAAAATAAAGCAATAGAAATAATGATGTAATACAAAATTTAAAAAAGAAAATGTGGCTTTGAAATCACACTTGAAAGATTTAATCATGCAACTTATGTCGAGTAAAACGGATTGTCACTATCACATAGATTATGGTCAACTTTTAAGACTGCACTTACCCAAATTAAAAAAGAAATGGCAAAACCATAATCACAAACTGATTACCTATGTGCGTTAGTTGCTCTGTTTTGTGGGTTTGCTCACCTTTTTGTACCCAAAAAAAAAAGCATCTATCAAGGGTTTCGCCTCAATATATGGAAAAACCAGTCCGTTTCTCATTTATGATGCAGAAATTAACAAATGGAAGAATGCCAGTCTTAATTAAGGTCTAAAAACGGTATAAGCACTATCGGCCTCATTCTTGAAGAAGGAAACGGCTGAAAAACTCCATCGAAACCAGGAACTCACAGAAATCCAACCTATAAGTAAGCAATTAACATGCAAACGGAAAAAGGGCAAATATCTTACAATTGCTCCATAGAAACCGGGCTCCCTCACTCCAAACAGATAAGCGAAATAACTCTCCTGCCTAGAACACATAACGAATCATCACTTGCCTAAACTAGAAGCTACAAACGGCAATTCATAATAAAATTCAAAAGTAGAATCATCAAGTACCTGAAGAGTTCTATGTGATCAGTACAATAGCGAGTTTGTTCCTCGCCTCCCTAAGAAGTTAATATGGAGAAACCAAAATATAAGCCTCAATAAGCACGACTGAAACAAGTAAAATTAATGTGTAGGGGAGTAAGTACGTAAATATGTACCTGGAGAAGGACAAAGCCGTGGAGAGGACGGGAGGAATCGATGAGGTGTTGACGAAGAGATTTGAGGAGCCTTTCGCGGTTGATGACGTGGAGCTCCATTGGAACTTGAGGAGGAGAAAGAGATGATGCAGACAGTGGTGAAGCCATTGATTGGCTTCTTCCTGTCGATTCCGTCAAATCTCTGATGAGAGCAGACTGGAGTTTGGAAGCAAACAATACACACACTTCGAAGCTTTCGATGCACGCACTGTTTTACTCAACGATTCTATTACGGATGGATGTGGAGT
>CATIWF010009079.1:0-14376 GCA_949630135.1 Balakata baccata | reverse complement strand
CTTAAAACCTTTTTTATTTTGAATACGTTTTGCAATAATTTTAAAAGCATTAAAACTATCATCCTTATGAGCAAGAAAGGATACCCAAGTAAATCTAGAGTAATCATCCACAATCACATATGCATAGTGTATTCCACCAAGGCTAGTAACTCTACAAGGTCCAAAAAAATCCATGTACATTAATTGAAGGGGTCTAGAGTACTTACCTTGTTCTTTGGTTTGAATAAGCTTTTTACTTGTTTTCCTATTTGGCATGCTCTACAAACCTTGTCTTTTGGAATTTGACTTTGAGTAAGCCAATGACTAGTTCATCCTTGCTTAAACCTCCAATGAGCTTCATGCTAGTATGTCCAAGTCTTCTATGCTAAACCTATGTGTCATTCTTAATAGCTATAAAATACTTAACACCTTGATTAACCAAAAAGGTTAGATCAATTATGTAGACATTATTAACCCTTTCACTATTAAAAATGACTTTGCTATCTAAAATTCAAGTTATAATTTTGAGTGTTCAAAAGTTACACTATGCCCTTTATCACACAATTGACTAACACTAAGCAAATTGTATTTCAAACCATCAACCAAAAGAACATTCTCAATAAGAGTTGAGCCTTTCTTACCAACTTGTCCAATGCCAATGATTTTACCTTTGGCATTGTCTCCAAAAGTCACTTTTTCACCTTTATTCATCTCTAAATGACTAAATAGGTTGGCATTCCTAGTCACGTGCCTTGAAAATCCACTCGTATTCATTTAGGGTGGATTTCAAGCTTATTTGTAAAAATAGAGAACATTCAAGTTTAGGTACTCAAATTTATTTGGGTCTTTGGGCCTTAGCATTGGAAGGATACAAATGAGCCTTCCTTATCAAACATCTCATTTTAATATGTCCATGTGCTCCAAAATAATAGCATGTAGCATGAGGTGCATGTCCCTTCCTTTGAAAACCATGAAAACTATATGAAGGGGCATGATTATGTCTCCTAGGAGGAGGTCTTCTATTGCCTTTGACTCTTGGGCTATTGGCTTTATTGCCATTGAAGCTCTTAGGTCTTTTAGCTCTCAAACTAGGTTCATTATAAGTCTTAGTTGTAACACCTTATACCTATAGATATCACTTATATTTATATCATATTATTGTATATTGCATAGAATATGACATAATCCTATTTATGAGGGATAAATTTTTTTTTAATCATATAATATTATCACTTTGCAACATTTGACAGTTTAGCTAAGCATCACATCCTGATTATAAACCTAATATATCACATATGTTAACAATTCAGACACTATGTTCAATTATTTCAGTTAGAAAGGTTAAAGCCTAATACACATTTACACGCTATTACATATTTAATAATTTATACATATGTGGATAGACAACCCAAAATACAAATGTCATGTTCCTATACATATGTGCAATGCAAGGAGAGAGATTGGCGAGGCTCGGCTGGTAACTTGTGATCCATGTCTTCTATATGGTATGCACCTCCCAAATGAGCTAATTACTCTTCTTTGCCTGAAAGATGATGCAATTTGGTGAGTTACAACTCAATGAGAATAATTATCAAAAGCTTTCTAAAGTACTAATTCAGTCACAATTACAAGTAGTAATTGTCATTCATACACATTTTGCATGTCATTCTATTTATCAATATCATATGAATATAAATAATATTAAATCATATAAACATTTCATTTGCTTATACTTATGCTTATGTCATTTTTTTTTGTGACTAGGCTAAACAGACACTGTACCGGGTTTCCATGTGAACATTTGCATTTGCTAGCTAGCTTGATCATTTGTAACATTTGCACATTTGTTAGGCCATAGACCTCTTCTTTTGCTTTTAAATATTTGTTTGGGCCATAGGCCTCTTCTTTTGCTTTACAATTTCATTTAGCTAGTCACAACGCCTTTTAAATCCATATGCATATGCTTTTTGCAACAATCATTACTTAACATTTGCATTTATATCACATTTGCATATTTAATAATCAATCACTTCATGTAAGAAAAACCTATAACATAACCACGTATTTAAGTCATTCATCTCCTTTTGATATCATATCCATACCATAACAATCACATAATTCATATGGCCATAAGTCAAGTCACGTTGCACATAGCACATAATAATCACATTACACGTAACACGTACCAAAGAAATCGTTCGATAATTAAACTCATATTTTCTTTTGCTAATATGCTCTATCTTATTGTCTTTCACTTCCTTGAGGCTCTCCAATATGTTGTGGACCTAATTAAATGTATACTTGGTCAATTGGTAGCTAAATAAACTTAGTGAAACTTAAACAAATTGAAACATGCATTTTAAGGACCACTAACTAGGGTTTGGTCTAATGGCAGTGTGACCTTCATATGTTCATTAGCTTATAACTTTTTCTATACTAGTCCAATTTGCATGATTCTTATTTTTAATTAAAGCTAACATGTAGAGATACTACATATCTAAATTTCAGACCAATTGGACTATTGTGGAATATTTTATGCAATTTATAACCATATTCTGTTCTTTGCCCTGTTTTTGACCATAGGCAGTTTTGAGACACCAATTTTGCTTCTTCATATCTTATAACATGTAAGTTATATTTGTATGAAACTTTATATTAACATAGATATGTTAAAATGGAACATTTTTCATGTTGACAACTTTCATCCATTCTGCCTCTAAGGTCCTTATATGGTAGGGTAATTGGGACTGGTCAGAAACAGGGCTGGCATCCAAACCAGTCTGACTTGTGAAGGCTATAACTCACAACATACATAACATATTGAGGTCATGTTTGTGCCAAAATTTAGCTAAGACATGTACCTATAACTTTCATGTTTTGATCATTTATAGATTATATCTATAAGGAGCTCAAAATTGGCAAACAACTGACTAGACCTGCTCAGAACACTAAGCAGGCAGCTCAAATATGGAACATGCATGACTCTCTTGCCTATAACTCAACATCCGCCCACAATCTGGTCCTGAAATTTATATAACTAGATAATACATATATCTACAACTTTCATGTTTTGAGATTCCTCAAATAATGACTCTATTATATAGAAACACAATCAAAACAGAAAGTGATTCAGCTAGGTTCCTCAATGGAACCGGTTCTAGTCCGATGCCCATATCTTTTTACAGATACCAAATCATGCAAAACTATTTATATATCCATGACCTTAAGACACAAATCTACAACTTTGATGTTTTGTGTTTCTCAAAAATCAGTCTCTATCATGAAGAAAATGGAGAAGCAACTGACTGTTGCCAAAACAGAATTTTAGAAGTGATATAGTCACTTTACTACCTAAACCATGATCTAACAACACCCAAATCATGATTATCAATAAAGAAAGTGATGAATAATTCACCTGTGACCAGTTATGGTTGAGTTTGAGGAAGAAAAATGAAGAGGAGAAGAAGAAATGGCAGCTGGATGAAGAAGGGCCAATTCTGCCTTTATCATCCAAAGTTGCCGACTTACTTTTTTTTTTTTTACTTTTTTTTCTGTTATTATTTTTAAATAATTTAAATAAATAATAATTAATTAATTAAATTAAATTAATTAATATTATTATTATTATTATTATTTTCTCTACATAATTACAAGTACTTAATGCCAAAATACTATCTAGTCAAATTGTCTACTTTAATTTAACTATGCTAAATTTCCTTTATTTCAAAAGTAATCATTTATTTAATTTTACTTTCAATATCTTGTGTCCTTATTTAAATTATAACTAGACACGTACGACTTGCTCCTATTGCGATAAACTGACTCGTGTCAAGTCTGACATATATAAAATGAATATGTCCAGATGTAATATTTGTCATAATACATGTGGGAAAGTTGAGGATGTTACATTAGCGATAGGCACACTTAGACTTTTAGATTTTAAGGAACTAGCATGCCACTCGCCAAACCCAATTCCATTTTTAGATTGAGAAGGGGTAGAATTAATAGCAATCATCCCATCAAAGATTTTCTTCCCTTTGTTGAATTTAGAAATGGAATTCTTGAGACTACTAACTTCCTTTTCTAATGATGCATTCTTCTCAACAAGTTTGGCATAATCATTTAAAACTTTATTCTTAGTAGAATTGCATTCATCTAAAGATTTAGCTAACTCATCATTAGAAGTTATTGATTTCTTAAGTTCTCCTTATAGAGTTTTTAATACCTCTTTAAGTGAATTAATTCTAGAAGAATATTTTTCACACTTATGCATAAGCTTTTCAATAACATGCATCATATCATCATCATTAGGAACAAGATCAAGTTCTTGAGTTACCTCATTGGTGGAAGGCTCTTCAATTGCCATGAAGTAAAGGTTGGTAACTTCATCATCTGATTCTTCATCACTTGAATTACTAGAGTCATCCTAAGTTGCTTTGAAGACTTTCCTCTTCTCCTTCTTATCCTTCTTTTCAATATTTGGCACTCCGATCGAATGTGTCCAGGCTTGTTGCACTCATAGCAAATGAGTTGATCTTTCTTACTTGAGTCTTGCTTCTTAAAGGCCTTCTCCCTCTTCTTCTTCATGATGAGGTTCTTGACTTTTGTAGAGATCATAGCCAAGTCATCATCACTTGAATCACTCTTACATGCCTCCTTGCTAGCCTTGAGAGCAATTCCCTTTGAGACATTTTGATCTCATGAGTGAGAAGCTTTCCCAATAACTCATCCATATGAAGTTTTGAGAGATCATTGGATTCTTCAATTGAGGAAATTCTAGCTTCCCATTGCCTTTGAGATAAGCTTACAAGGATCTTGTTATTGGTTTCTTCAAGAAAGTAATTATTGCCTAGCTTTCTCATAGGGTTAATGAGCCTACTATACATGTTACTCACCTTTTCATTAGGCTTCATATCAAATAGTTCATACTCCCTACAAAGCATTTGGAGCTTCTTGCTTCTAACTTGATTGGTTCCCTCATGTTTTGTTCTTATAGCATTCCAAATTTCTTTTATAGACCTTAAATGCTCAGTTCCATTGTATTCTTCTCTACTCAAAGCATAATAGAGAATGTTGATGGGCTTCTCGTTTCTCAAATTTGCTTTAGTTTTCTCTTTAGTCCATTTGCTTCTTAGAAAAGACTCTTCCTTTCCATCTTAATCCTTTCCCATAGGTTGAGTCCACCTTTCTTCAATGATATCCCAAAGATTGACACCTTCACTATCCTAGAAACATCTCTATATTGTTCTTCCAATAAGCATAATTAGTTCCATTAAAGACTAAAGGTTTTGTGTAGCTTGGTCCATGAACATCGAGAACTTGACTTGTGTAGGCCATAATCTTTACTCTAAGATGATTAAATCTTCACTAGAAGAGACCAAGCTTTGATACCAAATGAAATGGCATAAGTACCGATAGGGAGGGGGGGTGTGGATTTTTGAATGGAATGGAAGATAAAAATTTGAGCAATGAAGAGCAGGAGAACACTAGCAACTTATAGAGGTTTAGCCCTCTTAGCCTACTCTTCTCCTCAACCTCAGTTGATAGTTTCAATTCACTAACAATCTACTCCAAGGTATAGATTAAACCCTTATTACTTTATTTATGACTAACAATCCACTAACCCTTATTACTTCAAGGTGTAGATCAATCCACTAACATTTATGATTTTGATGATTTTGCTAGTTATTTTTTAAAATTCACGATGCTGACAACTAATACTTTAATACAGTTCGATTTAAATGAATATACAGATTTCAATACTGATATGTTATATGATACCATTATTTAAAAACTTGATGACAATTTTTTTTTCTTCTTTCTGTTTCCCAAAGAAAAATGAAAATAAAAAAAAATATGCTATGACTGCTATATGAAGGAGTCAAATCAAAACGACAAATCCCTAGTCTACACGCAATTACTCCATGATCTTCAATCTTTCCGTTCAAATTTAATTTCTACTTCCTACATTACATTTTCCTATCTCTATAAATACCTCACTAATCAACCTTCTTTGTTCATCACAAGCTTCACCTTCTTTTGCTTTCCCAATAAACATGGCCAAATTTGATCTATTACCCGTCATTCTAGCCATCTTTCTGGTCACAGCCATACATCAGAATGTGATGGCACAGAACTGTGGCTGTGCTCCAAATCTGTGTTGCAGCCAATGGGGGTACTGTGGCACAGGTGATGCCTACTGTGGCCCAGGCTGCCAAGAGGGTCCTTGCTACATCACTTCTCCTCCCCCACCCTCTGGCAGCTGTGATATATCGGTCGCTGATGTTGTGACTGCTGATTTCTTTAATAGCATAATCAACCAAGCAGCAGACGATTGTGCTGGCAAGAAATTCTATACTAGAGATGCATTTCTTAATGCTCTTAATTCTTATCCTCAGTTTGGTAAAGTTGGATCATGTGATGATTCTAAGCGTGAGATTGCTGCTTTTTTTGCTCATGTTACTCATGAGACTGGACGTGAGTTCTCTTCCCTTTTACTCTTTCGTTGCACAAAAGCGCTAGAATACATGCATGCGTAGAATATATATAGTTAAATCCGACTATGAAAAATAATATTTATGCACATATAATTAAGGTAACTTTTTCTTTCGGATAATTAATTTTTCCCCCTTGAATGTGTGCAGATTTCTGCTACATAGAAGAGATCAATGGAGACAATTATGATTATTGCGATAAATCAAACACACAATATCCGTGTGTTCCAGGCAAGAAATACTTCGGAAGAGGACCTCTTCAACTATCATGGAATTACAACTACGGAGCAGCTGGTAAAGCCATCAACTTCGATGGATTAGGGGCTCCTGAAACAGTGGCAGAAGATCCAGTTGTGTCGTTTAAGACAGCTCTGTGGTTCTGGATGATCAATGTCCGGCCTGTGGTGACCCAAGGTTTTGGTGCAACCATTAGAGCGATTAATGGTGCAATTGAATGTAATGGCGGAAACCCTGCAGCTGTTCAGTCTCGTATTCGGTATTACACTGATTACTGTAACAAGATTGGTGTTGCACCTGGTGATAATCTTAGTTGTTTTAATTTATATATGAATAAGTGAATAACTCACTCATATATGCAGTCTTGTTTAGAGAGAAAAAAAAAAAAAGAAAAGAAATGCAGTCTTGTTATATGTATGTCAGTTGAATAAATAATTAATCTGACTGCTTGTCAGAGTTGTACTTCCTGCAATGGAATAATAAGCAATAATTAATCTTTACTAGAAGAAGACAGGCTTATCAAATTAATTTGCTCACACATTTGAAAATTTATCACTTATTGCATAAGTGTCCCCAATACTGGTGATCAAAGGTTTAGATGTTACTTTTCTGCCACGTGTTTAGAAAAATTAAAAAGAAAAAAAGAAAAAGAAAATCCATCTCCTAAGAGGAGTACAAGATCTGGTAGCTAGCAATAGCGGCAACAATCTCTTGCTCTTTCACTTTATACTTTGAACTGTTAAGATACCCACATCAGCTAATTAATTATTGAAGTGCTTTTATAATGGTTTAGGGTAACTCTTCATATAGCTTTTTGAAAGAGTTAGATTCAAAATTTATTTATTTATCATGATATCAGAGCTATCAATTGGGGCATCTGTAGATATTCAGTTCTATAAATTTTACATTACAAATTTTCTAAATGTGTTCAACTCTGAGTATGAAAAAATGTTAGAATATTTCCTACAGTGGCTAATTGAAAGATCTAAGTGCTTTTTATAACGATTTAAACATCACCCCTCCATTTTAGCTAGCTTTTAGGATAAATTAATATCTATTTATTCAAAATAAATGAAGAACATTAACCCACAAGTTGTCAGAAATATATATGATAGAAAATATCCCAGGCTGATTCATAGCATAAGCCCATTACATAGCCATTCAATTCGACGCAGACCCAACCCTCTCCATTCTCTTTAAGAAAATTAATTTTTATACACATGACAAATTTTGATTGGTATATTTTTATAAATTGATTTATAAACCTTTAAAATTAGGGAATTATGACATGGATTATAAGAAAAAAAAAATGTTCAGAGAACAATATGTACCAAGAACAAATACAAAGAGTAAAATAACCAAAAGTATAATAAATATTTAGACTTCCTATATATCATATATGCTTTTTAATAATATGTAATATTTTTAATATAATAATGTAGAGGGAAAGCTGTGCATATGTGTTCTTAAGAACTAATTAAGAAGTATTGAAAATTAGTTAAATGGGGCAGAAGATGCGGTTTGCAAAGAGCTTAATTAGTATGTGTAAAAAATCATGTGAAAATTTAGGTTGATGCTTCGTAAGAAAAAAAACAAAAACAAGTTTACAACTTAAGGTATTGTTTATTAATACCAAAAAATTAAAAATAGCTACTACAAATTTGTTAGGATTATACCATACATATCACATATACAAGCACAGCGGAATTTAAAATTTTGTAATTCTAAAATAATGAAACAACCGATGTAGTCTTAACCAATTATTCAACTATAGAATGTTTGAAGAAAATTACATTTTGTCAGAGCTTCCGTCTTCATTTTACATTACCGGGTTGTAGCAAACCACAATAATCTTTCCTATGATTACCACTAATGATAGTTCTCGCTTAGGATACAAAGAGGAAAATCTTTTGGTTATAGATTTTGCACAATCTCTTGTGCTAGCAAGAGAAGATGCAAGGGAGGAGAAAGAAAACGAAACCCATTTTGTCTTCTAGAGTGTAGCTCATCTGAATACCAGAAAATGAATTAAAGTTCTTATGCAATTAGAGTTTGGAACTCTCACTCAAAGAATTTTAATCAGATTAGATTTCCTATTCTGACGCCGGTCCCGATCGGGACACGCCTATCCCGGTCAGGAAATGCCCAAATCGGGCGGTTCTCGGTCGGGACATCTTATGTCCTGATCAGGAACAAGTACAATCATGGCCCAATAGTAAAATATATGGACCGGACTTTTCTTTCTTTGTTTGGATTCAGTCCAATAACTCATTTTACTTCCTTTGTGTGTCTTCAATGCATTCAATTAAATTTCCAGCTATCTTGGGTACTCAGATCAATACTTGATCTTGGGCAAGTCATGAGCGATATCTAGCAACACATCATAACTCCAAATTGATCGAAAAGTCAATGGTTTGACTACGAACATGTCCATAGGCAATATTTATGCAATTCGTCCTTTTACCCTTACTATATCTTACTCGGTTCAGAGCATAGTTTAAGCATCAACTCCCACTGGACTGATTACGTTACATATAGTTCAAGTGATATTAATACTTGTCATTGAAACTCATTACTCATAAAGACATGTCTTTGAAGACCTTCTTCAAGACAATCCTATTTTAACCAAAGTTTTCCAAGTAATGGTCTCGACAAGTGGTCATGGATATACTGTCCTTCTAACAGGAGCAGTGAATCCTTTATTAGCTACTCAACAATCTTTGAATATCTCAAGTTGTACCCAATCACTATCCTATGAGCAATCTCTCCATAGGCAACAAGGAATGAAATCAAAGTATAAGATCAATGCCCAAGATAACCTTGAGCATCTCATATCCTAGGATATTTGCACAATTGCTATGATGAATTATCATTGATATATGTTTAAAATATCCATATGATAATTTCATAGTGAGTCTCCGATGTACTTGACTACTCTAGCAAGCATCCACGTGTTAATTCTAAATATCGCATGCTTACAGCTTATGAGAACTACTACTTGATCCAATCAAAGAGTAGAACATATGCTAGCATATCCAGATCAATGATGTTTTATCTCATTGATCATATGACTAGAGATGATTTAGATATAAATATAATTACACATGATAAAAATTTCACTATCATGATCCCATCATGATTTCCTTCATGTTATGTTTATATCATGAACTTCATTAATTAATTTAAGATTCAATCAATTCATAATATAAATAAACATTAAGAAATGAAAATGTCTTTATTCATATCAATAAATAGTGTATATATAGTGCTAAAAGTGATTGCCTTTATAGCACTTATCTAACAAAATTATGGTAGCAGTGTGGTTGCTAAATGGTTTTGTGACCAATTGTAGTAGCAGAAATGTTGGTCGTTGAGTCAAATAGGATGCTTTTAGTGACCACAGATTGTGGTCAATATTAGTGTTAACAAATAAGTGGATGCTATCAGCGACGACACTCTTTGGTCACTAAACGGTCTCATGTGGTCGCTAGTAACAAAGAAAAGAGACCAAATGAGGATGGCATTAGCGACCAAACCACTGTGATCAGTATAAATACATCTTTCGTGTCCAATACAGCATTCCAAGTATATGGTTGCTTTTTTTAGCGACCATATATTGTAGTCGCTAAATGTAATATATTATTTTTTATTTATTTAATTATATTTATTTTCAATTTTCAATTTAATATTATTATTTCTATTTATGTTAATTTTTTTATATAATAAATTATGTAAATGTTACTATTGTAATAATAATTAACTATTTAAATTATTGTAAAAATAAAATAAATTAATTTAAATACAATAAATATTAATAGTATTTAAAAATTTACTATTTCAATATTTGTAACAATATTCTTAAAATAAAAATACAAGAAAAGAAAAATATGAGTCAAGAGGTGGTGGATGATGATGTTCGGGGGTAACTTATGTCTGCTGGATGCACAAGTCTGAGAAGCAAATTGCTCAACACATTTTAACACTTGGCGCATTCTCTCATTCCACTCCATATTCAATTCCAAATTTCTTCCTCAAGCATATAAAACACAATTAATCAGAAAATCAAACTTATTCCTCAAGCATATAATGTAGTTTGAGACATAACAAGCCAAAAGAAAGAAAAATGATAAAAAAAAAAAAAAAGAATAACCCCTTAGCAAAATCTAATGTAGTTTGAGACATAACAAGCCAAAAGAAAGAAAAGGATAAAAAAAAAAAAAAAAAAGAATAACCCCTTAGCAAAATCTGATGACTCAAGCGCATGAAAACGTGTGTGCCTATGTATACAAGAGAATAATGAATCTAACTTGTGACTTATTAGAGATTTGTATTTTAAAATTGCATGTGACAGGATAAAATAACCACCTGTATGTGGAAAAGGAACAATTTCAACTTAAAATTTTTAAAACAATGACCAAAACCATATATATAAGGCGAGTATTGCAGATGTTCGTAATAGCTGCTTTGTTTGAGAGCATAAAGCTCAAATAGATGCCGAGGGTTTGACCCAAGTACCTCAATAATCACTCTCCACTTCAATTCAATACAACTACTGTTACATCTCTTGGAGGATGCACTAAACCAAGTACAATACTGTTGGACAGGCAGGAAAGAAGTGAAAGGAGGAAGATTCAGCTAAAATTATAGGTGATACAAGGTGTAAAATTAGGACCTAATCAATTACTATTTTCAATACAAAATATACATTTTCCTACTTTGTAGCACTGGGTAAACCAAAATCTCTATAGCTTTAGTATCCCAAATATCATGGCAAAGAATCCCCAAAGAATGGTAGAAAATCCCAAAGATTTCAGCCACCTCATCGACAAAATGTTCTGTTTCCAACAGAACATTATGATACAGCCTATTTATGTCCTTATTTCCTGTCTCGGGAATTTCATCTCTAATTTAATATTTAGAAAAGTAACATTAGAAGGAAAAAGGTAATAAAAATTTCTCACTTCTGAATGACTGGAGTAGTCTGTAACCATATGCATTTTAGCTTTTTATGGACTCCAACCAAAGGTCTGTAAATGAAGAAAACAAGACAGTGAATTAATCACAAATCCATAGCCTAATCAAGTGAAACAAGAACAATTCGGCTGCACAAATTCATCAGCACTATGGTTGGGGACAAAAGTGAGGGGAAGAAGCAAGATAGTGAAAAGTTATTTTCATTTGGCTAGAAGTATATTATAAAGAAGTGAAATTTGCTTTTTATTGTAAAATTTGAATTGCAACTTTGACATTTTCACGAGTCTGAAGTCAAGAAAAATATGCCATTTTGAGCACTTTCACTCCATATTCTCCATCACTTGGGGTAAAATAATTATTGGGAGGTATTCACTAAATTTGACACAACTTAAATCTCATATTCTTCTCCCTACGATTTCTTTTCCATCTCAAAGGACCCAAACAAATGAAAATGTAACTTTTTTCAAAATTTTCTTCTCCCTTCTCTAATTCCATTAATTTTCAACTACACATACATTGAAAACACATATGCAGACAATAAAATACATTTTTATGGGTCTGTCTTGTTTCACTATTCAAAGGTAAATATGTAATATGTACAAGTCGTATGATCTATTCACCAAAATTAGTCAAGCCTTGCACCTTAAATATGGCCTCTCACTCCCCTAAAAGGATCGTATCAAAGTTGGTCATACCTTTGGGAAAAACGAAATAATCTCAGTATTCTCTACAATGCATAAAAGAAAGTAGCAAACACAAAAACCATCTTCCCCAAAACTCAAGCAGAAACAATTTAAATCTGATTACCTCACGAGAAACAAATATACCTGGAAATCCAAAATCTATGTAGGCCTGGTATGAATAGTTGCTGCAGCAACAGTAGAATTAGGATTCTGAATCAGAGGAGCATCAAGGAAAAAAAATCTTACAGGTAGATATCATTCAGTGCAAAAGATTTGATAACTTTATATGAATATATAAAGTAAGAATTCAAATTGTTCGTTGTCCAGGTCAACTTAATATTGCCTGTAAAAGCATAAAAAAAATTAATCAGGAAGAAAGGGGGATATTCTAAAACCAATTTCGGCTTAGTCTCACAAAAAACCACTGTGAATGGCATTCAAAAATGATAGTATCCATGAGAAGTTTCAAACATAACAACAAGAATTGCCTGCACGAGTCATACCTGGAAAGGAAACAAGGTCTCTAATGCTGCAAGCCTTGAGATACAGAAGTAAATTCTGATTACCCCTTAGACATTACATGTCTATAATTTTGCAAGTTGAACAATTCTAATTAAAAGTCTAAGCAATCCTTGCTCAAATGTTGAGCAATTTTGCACTTGTAGATCGTGAACAAACTTCCAATATCAGGTCATGAGAAAGCCAGCCAGGGTGCTGCCAACTTCCAAACTTATAACAGCTAAGAAGAAAGCCAAAACATAATTCATGATGTTTATGAAGGAAGAAACTTTCATGAACTAAATAGGCAGGTCAATTCAAAATTGATAGATTTTAGCCTTGCCATTCTAGCCACAAGGAAACATCATCTAAATGAAATTTCTGACTTCCCTATAATAGACTAAACGATTAAATTATCAGTAAAAAAAATCATAGAAAAAAATTCAGAAGTTAATTAATATGATGGATGGAGCTAGAAAACAAAGGCGCAGTTGAGAAATGGACTTAACCTATAACCTATCAAATGTCACTAAAATAACAGGCAGACACCTCTCGTTGGCACCCAATGCAATGATTCTCCATATTAAACTGTCATGATACATGGATGCAGACACCATCATCGAATCATTGGTTAAAATGGCATTTTTGAGAACTTCAATATTGTTTAAAACCTGCTTCGGCTGCCAAGATCACATAAAAAAAAATGAAGTAATAAAGTAATAATGATAATAATAAAACGTCTATGGAGTATGGACGAAATCAAGACTCAATAAGCAAACCACTTTGTTAAACCAATCCAAAGCGGTTCAGTACTTTGCATATAAATAACAAAAAGGGACTACAATAATGTTTATGTTATTATTAAATACCAGAAAGTAATCAACCTCAACGGCTTGTGACAGCAGCTCCAGTAACAAACAAGGCCAATCAGTACATCAATGTGCCAACGGCCTAGAAAAACCACCAGTCCTATTTAAATCAGCAATGGCCTTAGCTCTCCACCCCTGCTGCACTCCAATCACCTCCTTGGCCAATCTCAGCGCCACAATCGCCTCCCTGAAATACGAAGCCTCCTCTAACGACAAGTTGTTTTTCTTTCTCCTCCAAATCCAATAGATCATCAGTCTCTTTGGCATTTAATCGAGCGGACAGTGCGAAAACTGCCATATCCCAAAGAACTGAACGGGAAACCAAAAAATACAAGATCAAAATCGCAGAGCAAAAAAAACGTAATCCAAAAAAACATATGGGAGAGTGACAAACCTGCAATGTGTCACGGGCCCACACTTGGGACTGTGTGGCACTCACTTGGGTCGCGTTCAAGCAAGTCAGCCAAGAGTTATTCCGCTAATTCTGCATATAAGGGACAATGGTTAGATTCGGGCCAACGACTGAATAACCAATAGCAATTGCAAGCATGGTACGATAGCATAACCGAAATAGCACATAAATGCGGCAAGCAATCGCATAATCAAGGCATCACATTGAATAAGCACAACCACATAAAGAAA